>JZLH01S0370785.1:482-12744 GCA_001188425.1 Eucidaris tribuloides
TAAATAAAACGAATTGAATTGAATTGAATTGAACATCATCATCATCATCATCATCATCATCTTCATCGTCGTCATCATCATCATCATCATCATCATCATCATCATCATCATCTTCATCATCTTCATCATCCGTCATCATCATCATCATCATCATCAAACAGTGTTCAACCATTATTGGATGAGGAATACAATACATTTCAATTTACGTCATTCTGCCGCAGTTCTATTCCATGTTTTTGTGTTTGTATACGTTGTAATTTCGTCTCACTGTCTTCTCCTTAAATTGTTTACCTATTTTCCTCTTGCTAGTTCTTAGTTGCAATTCAGTTTTACTATATGAAGGTGCAGCACTCTAGAAACATCCGCCAAACCTACGGAAATTCTCTTTTAAGTTCATCATTATTTTTCTCTGTTATTTTGGCGCCATATACATGTATGTCGGTGTATCGTATTACCGGACACTTTTTATTTGGATGCAGAATTCACAAAATAAACTTGATTGATTTTCTTGAAAATCATATTTCTTTAATTCATTCAAATGTCTATATTAATATTTCAACAAAAAGGAAGAAAATCACTTGATTAATCTGACGAAATCGGCAGTTGAACTAACCCGTTCAATTTTTTTTTTTATTTCGCGGCGCTGAAAATCGACCTGTATTACCGGACACCGTGTTATGTCTATGGCAAAACGCAAAAGTCGCGCGAGAAGAAAATACACGGAAAACAAATAGCAAAATGACATTCTCAAAACAAGCTTGACAGCCATTCACTTTGCACGGGCATTAGGAAAATTGGATTATTTCAGGAAAAAGGCATGTATTTGTCATAAATGTGTAAATTTTCTAAGTTTTTTTGTGTTCTTACGATGCGTCATACATTTCTTGATCACCCCACTCGACTCGCGCATTCGATACGCCTAGTCCCGCGCGTAGAACGCGCGTCCGGTAATACAAAAGTGTCCGGGTAAACCATGCGTGGTGCATACTTTCAAAAAACGCCACATATAAAGCTGGTTCCTTTTTTGTGTTCTCGCTGATCGAACATGTATTTTGTGTTAAAATTATGTTTGTCCCACTCACATATAGGCCTATGTTATTTATATGCTTGAAATCCTAATATGTATTATTTGTTGCAAGGCTTCCATGGAAACTAGCGCTTAAAGGTATTGGCTAACATTTACCAAAGTTAACAAAATCTGAGCTGCGTGATTCCTCATGCTACCAGTGTCTTTGACGAGGTCTAAAAATGACGCCCTGAAAAAAAATGTATTTCCAAAGGATTATTTAGTGCTTTAAAAAAGTGAAAATCGTAAGTTGACCAGATTCACTTGCCATTTCCTCCCATAGACTTACTGTGTGTACACCTAGGTTAATAAAACTCACCCCGAGTTTTATTGTTTATTCATGTATAACTTGCCATTGGCAGTGTAACTTTCCAGACGTTTGTATTCTAGGGTGTTTATTTGTCCATTTGAACACCACTATGTAGCTCAGATATCAAAGTTTGACAATTTTTTTAATTGAAACTCCACAATGTTAGCCTATTTTTAAGCACTGATGGAGCCACCCTCCTAAAAAGACATAAATAAATTTAATAAATGAAACAAATGAATAAATGAATACATAAATAAATAAATACATAAATAAATAAATAAATAAATACACGAACTGTAGGCTAAACCAATCAATGTTTGGGCGTACGAACATTATGTGAATTTGCTTCAGACATGCTTCCGTCTATAATGTCTTACAGTGGCACGTAAATGCGCCAATACCGGTGAACTGACGCTCCAATGCCCGGGTGCTTCCATCGAAATAGCCAGTGCCAACTTCGGCCGTAAAACTGGAGGTGCCATCTGCCCCGATAGTCATATCCACGACACCGACTGCGCTTCGTCATCCTCGGAGGGCATCGTGAGAGCGGCTTGTGAAGGGCGAGAATCCTGCTCCGTACGTGCCAGTCGTGACATCTTTGGGGATCCGTGTCCTGGCACCTACAAATATCTCGAGATATTCTACCACTGCAAGGCCCGCGCCTGCGAGTCAGACGATCTGACAATCTCCTGTCCAGCTGGACAAACCATCTCCATCAGGGAGGCAATTTACGGACGGCTTGAGGGTCCTGAGGTCTGTCCTCACGACAGAATACAGACGACAGACTGCCGTTCCGCCGATACCCTGGAAAGGGTGCGCTACAACTGCCAGGGATATCAGTCGTGTACTCTGCATGCTACTAATTTCCACTTTGGTAGTAACGCTTGTCCCGATACACATAAGTACCTTGAGGTGCTTTATGACTGTCTGGGTGTCTGTAAGTATAATCACAACCCATTGAAATAGTTCGAGTCTTTATCAGTTAATACGGGTCTATTTGAAAAGGTTACATTTACATTTTGGGCGAAATGCCAAAAGCACATACTTTGGCCTAAATTTGCAACAGTTCCCCGATTCAAATGTTCCTTGAAGTAAGTAGTTTGAATGGTGTGGATAAGCAATTAAGCGAAAGACTTCTTACGGTACACGATGTGAAATTTCTTTTTAGTGAGATTCATAGGCGTACGCAGGATTTTTCCAAGGGGGGTGTTTTTCCGCGGCCAAATCCTAGGTTCAACATGTTTCCCGGTCACGCCAGCCGCCGAAAACTCGCTCAGCGGAGGGGGGGGGGGTGGGGTGGGTTAAGGGGGGATATGACGATGTTTTTCAAATCCAGCGTCACAGAATTTTCCTGGTGACGCAGTCGCCGAAACTCGAACAGGGTCGGGGGGGTACGACGAATATTTTTCCCAAATCCAAGGCTCCAATTTTTTTTCGGTCACGCCATCACGAAAACTCGGCTCAGCACGGGGGGGGTTATGTCGAAAATTATTTCCCAAATCCAAAGTCCAAAAGTTTTTCCTTCACCGCCAGTAGCCAATAACTTCACTACACGGGGGGGGGGGGGGTTTGATTTTTTTTTTAAACATCAATTATTCTCATTTTCAGGCACCCTGCTTTTTACGAAAAAGGGTGGGTTGATTTCGAGTGAGAAACGGGGGGGGCGGTAGGGTGTCAAACCCCCTTCCGGCAAAAGGGCGGGTGTTTGAAACCCCAACACCCCTGCGTACGCGTATGGTGAGATTGGTGAGATTGGTAGCCCTTAAAAGGGGTGTTTTGATATAGAGTATGAAGTACTCGACGTTTCGGACAGGTTGACTATCCTTCTTCAACAGTGAGCCAGACTTGTTGAGTGTGTTGTGAAATGTGAAATAGTATACCTGTAGAAATTATTAGAATTCTCTCTTCAAGTGTCTTCTAACGTAGATAAAATCATTGTTTACTATCAAATTATCACTTGAGATTACTGTTGACATTATAGCGCGCGCGTGTGGGTGTGTGTCTGTGTGTCTGTGTGTGCGTATGTTAACGTGTACGTGCACGCATTTCGGTGTGCGTATTGCTAAAACCCCAATTTCATTCTTTATTTTGAATTACATGTTCTATCTAGAAGATGCTAATAATGTGTGTGCTGTGTGTCTGTATGTCTGTGTGTGTCGAATGAATGTGATTTCGTATTGAAGGGTCAGAAACTTATGTCTATAATGATTTGTTTCTACTGATCCTCATTCATGTAATTCATTTCTTGCTTGCTTTAACATTTTATATACACATTTGATGTGTAAGTAGCTGTATCTTTATACTTAAATAGAAATAAAAATTGAAATTGGAAATTGGAAATTGAATTGAAATTACGACCGGGTATTTTTAAACTAGGGGTGGCAAAATCATTCGGAAAATTTTCGCAGCCAAAAATTATTTTCACGGTCAAATTTGAAATAAATTGCTCCCCACCCCCACACCCCCCTGTGGCGCTGCTCCTGCCTTAAACCTCCTTATCCGTAGACCTGTAGACTCGTGACGTTTTCTTTTCTCTTTTGTCAACATTGTGCAGGTAACTGAGAAGTATGCAGATCTTGCGAAGAGTCGATCGGAAATCATCAGAGGGGGTTTAAAAGGCAAATTTTCGTTCTTTTACGAGTGTTCTTTACTTGGGTGGTGGGGTTTAGAT
The DNA here is from genome assembly GCA_001188425.1 of Eucidaris tribuloides. Lineage (NCBI taxonomy): Eukaryota > Metazoa > Echinodermata > Echinoidea > Cidaroida > Cidaridae > Eucidaris > Eucidaris tribuloides. The sequence goes on from JZLH01S0370785.1 coordinate 4,530, forward strand.
TCTGATTTTTCGTGTCGTAGCATCATTTGAGTATATACGTACATGCGGCTGAAATTATTATGTTACCAGTCCAGCCGTTGAATCACAGTGATTTTATTCATTTATCAGACAGCGAAAAAACATAATGCTCACTACTAGAATATGTTATTACCTTATTATTATCAGTATTATTGCTTTGTCAACCTTTTTTGGATGACAGGAACTAGAAAAGCGAACTTAATCACTGTTACCCGCAGGCATCCATTCATGTATAGTTTGCATATGTAACCACAACACCGGGTTTTCACCCTTTTCTTTTTGAAGAAATGCGTGGTGTTTTACGTGCTGAAGTGTTTCTGTCTAAACACGGGACCTCCGGCTTTACGTCCTATCCGAGGGACGGGGTAATGGGGATAAAGTGCCTTACCCAAGGACACAACCGCCACGACGTGGACTCGAACCACGGACCTCTAAGTCCGGGAAGTCGAAGTGTTATCCACTAAGTCATGACGCCTCCCCCATTGGGTGTTATACTGGCGTGTCGTTCACTTTAATAAAAGCTAAGGTGGTCAAAAAGTCGCTTTATGAAATCATTTAATAGGTAAAATTTTACTACCTTTCTGTTCATCGATAACGGCGTTGCTGGTATAGGACATTTGCAGGGGCGTGGACAGCGGAGGGGGGGGGATGGGGCATGCATACCCACCAGCTCACAATTTGGGGAACGACATGTGCAATCATACCCCAGGAAAAATATTTTTTAATCAGTAGTACTTTTCTTCTTGTTAATATTATTGCTTATTATTACTACTATTATTGTATATCTATTACTATTATTATTATTATTATTATTACTATTATTATTATTATTATTATTATTATTATTATTATTATTATTATTATTATTATTGTCTCATCGTGTCTTTATTTATTTAATATGTACAAAATTCTAATCCCTAAAACAACTTTTTCTGCCCCTAACGGGGCAGTGTCTTAAAAATGTTTGACAGCACATACAGGTATGGGCGTAAAACCCCGGGGGTGGAGCATATAGAGGCTCCAATTTTGGCTGAACAGAATGGTCTGTACAAACATCCCCAACACTTTTCAACGAAAAGATTATTCTAAAAGTACAAAAAAAAACCGTGTATTGCGAGATTTGTCATAATGAATATACGTGACTCTTATTCTTTTAAAAGAGTGAAAGCTTTTCTTCAAAATGCTATTAAAATATCTTCATATCACCCTAAACTGTGTTTCTAGATATTCATTTTTTCTGTGTGAGCGTGCATATGGGAGTGTGTGCATATTGAATGTGCAGTATGTGTGCGCAAGCTTGTACATTCGTGCGCATTTCAAACCAAAAATCTACCATTTCCTAATCATGATGTTTAGGAAATGTTGTCAGCAGGTTCTACACTTTAACAATTTATTGGCACACCTGAATTACTCGACGAAATAGAAGAAATTATTTTATTGAAGCGGTAACTCCTTCCGTGGAACAAGGCTCATGATGCACTACAAAACAATGTGGGAGGGGTATCCCCTCTCCCAACCACCCCCACTCTGATAAATGCATGTTTACGATACGTGCTCATGGGATTCATTCTACACCTACAGCTCTAAGTGTCTAGAACAGGGGTTCTCAATCATTGTTGAAGAGCCATATTTGTTGTGGAGAGTTTGTACTGCGCCACTCTCCAACATGCCAGGCGAGCGTAGCGTTGCGGCGTGGGGTCCAGTGGCCCGCTCAAGTGGCCCTTGCGGGGGTCGAGGGGCGGAGCCTCCCGAAGTTTTTAAATACGAGGCCTTTTAAGAGGCCCAGAATGACTTTAATTAATATAAACAGCATAAAAACAAATTTAAAGAAATTACACAATTATTTTTTTTTTCATAGCGGCTTCCATGCGCCACTTCGGAAGGCCCGATGCGCCAAAAGTCTGTGGCAGGCGCGCCGCAGCTTGAGAACCCCTGATCTAGAACATTCCCCCCCCCCCTCCCGAACAAAAAATAATAATTGCATTCCTGCTGGAATGATATAGGACAATATACTACACAATATGTGTGTATGTGTATGTATCTGTGCGTGCGTGTATGTATATGTGTGTGTATGTATGTATGTATGTATGTATGTATGTATGTATGTATGTATGTATGTATGTATGTAGGGCATATGTTTTTGCATGTGTATGTGTTTACATGAGTGTGTGTGCAGAGGTGTCGATCCATTTTTCGGATGGGGGAAAAAAAAGGTGTCAAAGTTTTCAGTGCACTCCGAGCACAAAATTGCATTATACAATTTTACCTGCAGAGAACGCCGGAAATTTGGTAAATTGTGTATATTTAGTAGAATTTATATGTTGAGTTATATGGTTTTGTAGTGGTTTGCACTGCTTTGCAAACATATTTTTGCATTACATTTTATGATTTTTTTTTTCAAGTTGTCAGAATTATTTGGGGGCAAAACAATTATAGCATTCGCTTGCCCCTATTGCAGGGACGTGCGTAACAAACAATCGTGCGTAACAAACAGAATTGCTGTTGATGGTAGGGCCGTTGTCAGTTGGGTTTAGTTCGCTTTTCTTCGGGTGAATGCGTGCTGCATAGAGAAATGCACATTATTAGTGCGCGCTCGTTTTCCGGAAGTATACGGGCATTCCCGAATATTACCCGAGCCGGACCACCTCCAAAACGTCACGATATGCGACTTTTCGGTGCCTTTAAAACTGTGTTTAGCAAGTAAATGCCTTATTAAACGCTTTGTTGATGCTATTAGTTTATAATCATGTTTAGAGGGTAACGTTGCATGTCAAATCACTGAACATCGATGTCCAATTTCTAAAGACTATCGATGTCAATAATCTAACGACACATTTCTTCAATCACTTTCTTAATACATGTAATATAATGATTGGTCGCTAAACCCTCATTTTAAATACATTATACGTGTGTGTGTGTGTGTGTGTGTGTGTCTGTCTCTGTGTATCCGTGTGTGTCTGTGTATGTCAGCGTGTGTTTGTGTGTCTTTCTGTGTGTGTGTGTGTGTGTGTGTGTGTGTGTGTGTGTGTGTGCGTGCGTGCGTGCGTGAGTGTGTGTGCGTGTGTGTGCGTATGTGTGTCTGAGTGTGAAGTGAAATGAAAAGCAACAGACTTAACAGGTTAGTACATTGATTCGCTCAGCCAGGAACAGGGTTGTTTTTATACGTGTGCTTCAGAAATCTGGTACGTTTAATCCTACTATACCCTGCAGCATATGAAGAGCATTAGCGTAGCCAAATGGGGGCCAGAGGGGGCAGTTGCCCCCCCCCCCATAATGTTTTTTCGGAATTTCGTCGGTACACGAAGGACACCGTCGGTACATGCGGACCGACAAAAAAATAATTTTGTACCGAAAAAATATCTCATAAACCAACAAAAATATTGAAAGAAATTGCATTTTTTTATGTAATTTTTTTTTTCCAAGCTCGCTCGCTCCGCTCGCTCGCATAAGTGATTTTCTTCATGTCAGGGGTTTTTCGGTAACCAGGCAAACTGCACTTGTCATGAATGCGTACAGTCAACTTGAGTCAAGTGTACTACTCCGACAACGCTCCAAATCAACCGACCCGAACAACATGTTGTACCGACAAAATGTTTACAGGACTACAACATTAAACTGTTAAAAGATTCAACATTCCATTAACGTGTACATTTAGGAAAACATCTTGGGGGAAAAAAGAATAGAACGCTATTTGATAACGGGGCACACTAGCTCCACCATGTAAAGTGAATGGAAATATTCTGCCCTTCAGCCCGTTCCTTGTCTTTAATTTACACACACGTTCCTATTCTCATAGACTTCGAATGTTTTTCCCAAACAATGTTGAATAACAAAACTTGTTGCATGATTATACTTGTGTGTTCCTATTAAATTGCAGTACTGCTGAGTGCTGATATCAATAATATCAGAACATCAGAAGGCTTCGTGCGCAAACATATGCAATTTTAAAATTTTCTCCCATCACCAAACTCAAAAAATCCCTTCCCAAAACGCTAGATCCGCCCTTTTGCATTAATTATTCACTATTATCGTAACTCATTAAACTGTTATCGTTACACAATATGAATATGTCGGTACGTCGGGAGTTTGTCGGTACATTCGGGTGCCTTGCCCCCCCCCCCCCAATGGCAAAGACCTGGCTACGCTACTGATGAAGAGTGTGTGTTCCCTTTTTTCGAACGCTTCCACGAAGAAGTAAGCGTTGTAAGACTTCATGTTTTTTTTTTAAAAATGTTGTTTTTTCTCTCTCTCTTTTAAACTACATATTAAAATAAAATTAAATCTCTTACTTACGAAATTCATGAATTCATCATCCTTGATCCTCAGTCTGAAATACCGTACACGAACAACGTTTCCGACCTAATACAAATTATTACACCTCTCCGGAAAGGATAACGGTATAAATAATAAAATAATACCCCGTATACAAAAAAAATGGTCGAAAGAATTTTTGCCGACCATTTGTTGCATTTTAATGCTCGCTAAATTCCCTAGATTGAAAATAAAACTAAAAGAATGTTGGTCAGGGACCAATGTAAAAATTGTTCTGAAATTTTAAATCGAATAAGATTGAATTCTACAGTGCGTCTCAAAAGATTGTGCAAATGAAAAGTGCCATCTTTGGCAGTTATAAAATACTCTTGTGACATGAAGCTTACATCAACGTCAAGTGCATAGTCGTAGCTTTCAAATGTCGTTGGTTTGTTCAATTTGCTTGATTTAATCTTGAGATATGTATAATCAAATACAGAAGTGTAAAATCACAATTGTGCCACTTTTAGTACAGTCCATATACGAAAGTGGCACAATTGTGATTTCACCCTTTTGTTGTTTATAACACATCTCGAGATTAAAACAAGCAAATTGAACACACAAAAACGGAATTTGAAAGCAAAGACAATGCCCATGACGTTGATGTAAAGCGTATGTCACGTCAGTATTTATAATTGCCAAAGAGGGCGCTTTTTCCTTGCACAATTTGTGAGACCTGCTGCGACACGTCTAAAAAATGTACAAGTGAAACACGCCCTCATTGACAGTGAGATAATACTGCTGTGACACGTGCTTACGTCAACGTCAAGGGCATAATTTTACAGCTTTCAAATGTTGTTTGTTCCGTCCAATTTGCTAGTTATATTCTCGAGATTTAGTTAGCAGCCAAAAAGTAAAATTACAATAGGGTCTGATACTATTATTGACTGTAGTATAGGTGGCACATTTGTGATTTCACCCTTTTGTTATTAACTAAACATAATCTTAGGATTAAAACAAAGCAAATTAAAGGGACTTGCAAATCCTGAACCCAATCTTTAAAAGTAATAGGCCTACCTTGAGTGTAAACAGTCATGATATTGCTGTTACAATAACACCAATGTTGTTAAATTCAAAACGATATTGGTATCTAAATGGGACCACACCGTAGAAGTTGAACTTAATACCCAATATGTTTTTGCAGTGTGGGATATTAGGCCTAAAAAAAAAATGTTCCAGTGGGAAATTTTAAAAATTGGGTCGGTAGGTCGATTTTTTTTTTGTATTATTATTTTTTTTTGGCCACAGCAAAACCCGGTTGTAACCAATACACATGTACGTAGTGTATTGTGAAAGTATATGTAGGACGAAACTGTGCAAGAGTAGAGTTCCCCGATACTTTTTATGGGTCTTTCAAATGTGCAAAATGCATGTAAAAGTGCTTTTTTAAGTAAGTGAATAGGAATTTTGGTAAATTCTTCGCTCAAATCTGATATTTTCTCCCGAAAATGGTGAGTTTGTATATTTTGGGTCTGCTAGAAAAAAAAAAAAATACACGACCCTGATTTTTCGCATTTTACGGTCGGTCGCTGGAGGGCAACATAACATTTTTTTTTTTTTTTTAGGTCCTTATGCCTGTGGTGTTAACCGGGGGTGTGTGTGTGTGGTGATATGAAGTCTCCCGACAAAATTAAAAGTGGGAGGGAGGGGACGTATGCTTATCTCCGCGATTTGTTGACGGCCATGATAAAGATACAAAGTGGGAAATGAAAAAGTTGTTTTTAGGCCTATCAAAGAGCAGGGACCACATAGCTGTTGTGTGTATACTGTTTGTATTCCCCAAACTCTGTTTGTTTCTGTGTGCGTGCGCGCGCGCGCGCGCGCGCGCGCGCGTGTGTGTGTGTGTGTGTGTGTGTGTGTGGTGTGGGTGTGGTGTAGTGGCGGTGGGGGGGGCGTGTGGGGTGTGGGGTGTGTGTTGTGTGTGGGTGTTGTGTGTGCGCTGCGTGGCGCGTGCGTGCGTGCCGTGCGCGTGTGATGTGGGGTGGAGTGGGTGGTGTGTGTGTGTGCGTGCGTGTGTGCGTGTGTGTGTGTGTGTGTGTGTGTGTGTGTGTGTGTGTGTGTGTGTGTGTGTGTGTGGTGATATGAAGTCTCCCGACAAAATTAAAAGTGGGAGGGAGGGGACGTATGCTTATCTCCGCGATTTGTTGACGGCCATGATAAAGATACAAAGTGGGAAATGAAAAAGTGAGACAATTTTACCTTTCCACGTTACAAAATAATGGATTATAGCTACTTCAGGTTGTGAACAAACCTAGATGGGTAATTCAGGGTTCTGGTATTTGAAGTGATTTTAATGTTAACTTATAAGGTTAATTTTGCATTGTTTTAATTTATTTATAATATTTGTTTCATACATTCAAATGAGAAATCATTAAGAATGGATTATTATTGTTATTATCATGATTATGATTATTATATTATCGCATACAATTCTCTTTTAATGAAAATTGTATGTGCTGGCAGTAGTGTACGCAGGATTCTGCCAAGGGGGTGTTCTTCCGCGGCCAAATCCTAGGACTATTTTTTTTTTCCCGGTCACGCCAGCCGCCGAAAACTCGCTCAGCGAGGGGGGGGGGGGGTGTTGGGACGAAAAAAAAATCCTCCACATCCTAGGTCCGTTTGGATCCTAGGGTCATTTTTCTGAGGCAATGCAATTTCCGAAATTTGTTTCTTTCTCAACTCCAACGAACCTGGGAACACCAAAATATGCTCACGCTACGGCGTGCCATAGAATAAGCAAGGAGACAGAAGACAGGAGTGCCTCGCTTTGATACGGAAGAAAATGGTAAGGTATGGCTTATATTGTCCTTGCACTTGATAGTGCAGCTCATTCTACGGCACGTCGTTATGCAAGAATATTACGGTGTTCTGATAATTTCTGGAGTTGCAAAAATAGCAAATTTGGGAAATTTCATTGCCTCAGAAAAATAGTCCCAAGATCCAAACGCCTCAATCAAAATCAATGATCATAGTATCATTTTTTTTTGGAAAAAGAATGTTCACCATTATATCCCTCATTGCAAGTTTCTTGAATTCTGGTTGGTCAAAAGTATGTCACATGATCAAAAATAAACACACTATTCTGTGAGTCTAGTTCTGAAAGTACTATAACTTTCGGAGAGGACAATAGTAAAGTACTATGGGACTCTTATCGAGTCCCATAGTACATTAATCTCTCAACAATGAGGGCGCTATATTATTTGCCCACCCGCGACCGACTCGTACCCAACAGCGGGATCGCGATTTGAGCTTAAAAAGCCGAATAAATCGTGTGTACAAAACACATGTACCGTACGCTATTTTTTTTCCGTGCGCGTGAAAGACATTATGCGTGCTACACCCGTATGAAAGTCTGGCAAAGTTTAAGATTAACACTGGGTTAAATTCGTCGAGTTTGAGTTAGGATCATAGCTAATATAAGAATGAGGATCAAATTGGTGTTTTATAGGTTTATGAAATTGATACTCTACTAACTTGAGTATACGTTAATGGAATTGTATCCCCATCCGTACTGCAAGTAAAAATATCGCGCACCTGTATGCCGTGCGACGCACACTTACTCGTAGGGGTTACCGTAAGTACCTTTTATTTTCCTTTTTTTTCTTTGTGTAATTTCCCGTTTAATTCGATGACGGATATAAAACAAATATATCCTATCCTGAGAGTCTCTGTTTGAAACTATGACGCCCTCGGTTACGTTGACTGTTAACTATTTTCCCTCGGGGCTGCGCCCCTCGGGAAAATAGTACAGTCCACGTAACCTCGGGATCGTCATAGTTTCAACCAGAGACTCTCGTATCAGTATATATTTGTATAATAACATTTTGTGGATGATGTTGAAGAAATTAACGATCGCATGTGTAGCATTCTTTTTTGGGCCACGCTG
>JZLH01S0370840.1:5642-34748 GCA_001188425.1 Eucidaris tribuloides
GAAAAAAATTCAAGATCTAACACTGAGGCAATTAACGTATTAAATTCCCTTCCCCAATCTTGAACCTGAGAGATCCTTTCTACGTTTCCTGAATTCGAAAAATCAATGTCAAATTAAGGTAATTTGTTTCCTCCTTTTGAATAAATACTTCAACTGGTATCACACTTTGACAAAAAGCCTCTAGTATAAGAACTATGATGAGTGTTTCACCCATGGAAATTCACTATTTACCCTGCATCCTCATTCCTTAGCAACGTAACTGACGTAAAAAAATGGCCTATCATCCAAACTTTATATTCCAACTCAAAAGTAAAACAAAAAAAAAAATCATTCTAATCTTAACCTCACTGTCCGAATTGAATGCTAAACTACCCTTTTACCGTCCATTGATCAACATCCACCTTAATTTAATCACAGGAGCAGCTGCAGAGCGGAGTGTAGCGTAGTCCATTCTTCACACATCTGCATCTTCTACATCATTCCTTTTAACCATAAGGAAAAGTGTCGGCTTCCTCAACCCGCCCATAACAATAGAACTACCCGTGTTTTGTCAAACCCCAAATTTAAATTCTTACCTTCTGGGCTTCCTACCTTGCTGTAAACTACTGGCGCTGTTCACCCTTAACCCAATCCTTGATATTACGGAATAACATCGACAAGGTTAATAAATTATCTGACTTAAGGAAATTTAATCTCTACTGGCGTGGACCTTTTCACTAAAGACGCCACTTTTTTGTTATCTTGACACGTGAATTAAACTTCGGACAAAATAAATCGACCCAGAAATACAGAAATTAATGTTATGAAAACAGCACGAGACCAGACAAAACATATTTCAGATAGAGGCACATAGAAAAGTAGCATTGGCAGCCACGTTGTCACTACGGTAAACAAGGAACAAGGTGATGGCCAAAATGAGTCTCGCCCAGTTTCGCATACATACAAACTTGCAAAAAAATGTAACACTGGGTTCAAAAGGTTTTTGACCCCTGTCTGTGACCTTTGACCTATTGGTGACCTCCAGCTTCGTATGAGACATTCACCACCCAAGTTCGGTCACAATTGGGCCAAAGGGGGCAAAGTTACGGGACATAATGGAAAGTTGCTCAAAAACATAACACTGGGCTCAAAAAGGTCGTTGATCCCTGCCAGTGACCTTTGACCTTTTCGTGACATTCAGCTCTCTATGAGACATCTACCATCCAAGTTTGGTCACAATTAGGCAAATGAGGGCAAAGTTATGGACCATAATAGAAACTTGCTGAAAAACTCAACATTGGGCTCAAAAAGGTCATTGACCCCAAGGTGACCTTTGACCTTTTAGTGACCTTCAGCTCCCTATGAGACATCTACCACCCAAATTTGGTCACAATTGTGCAATTGGGGCAAGGTGATAGAAACTTGCTCAAAAATTCAACATTGGGCTCAAAAAGGTCATTGACCCCAAGGTGACCTTTGACCTTTTGCTGAATTTCAGCTCCATTAGTGACATCTACCACCCAAATTTGATCACAATTGTGCAATTGGGGGTAACATGATAGACCCTTACAAAAAATGTCCTGTGGTACTCCTGTGGTATTTCTATGGTACTGTATAATACCACAGAAAATACCACAGGGATAAAGAGGTACCACACAGATTCCTGTGGTACTGCAGAGGTTTAGCCTGTGGTACCCATGTGGTAGAGAAATACCATAGGGAATACCACAGTAGTACCACAGAAAATACCACAGAAAATACCACAGGAAAATACCACAGGATATTCCTGTGGTTCTTTGGATATATACCACAGGACTACCACAGAAAATACCACAGGAAAATACCACAGGCTATTCCTGTGGTATTTTTGGACATATACCACAGGACTACCACAGAAAGTACCACAGGAAAATACCACAGGATATTCCTGTGGTATTTTTGGACATATACGACAGGGCTACCACAGAAAGTACCACAGGAAAATACCACAGGATATTCCTATGGTTTTGTTTGGACATATACCACAGGACTACCACAGAAAGTACCACAGGAAAATACCACAGGATATTCCTGTGGTATTTTTGGACATATACCACAGGGCTACCACAGAAAGTACGACATGAAAATACCACAGGCTATTCCTGTGGTATTTTTGGACATATATCACAGGGCTACCACAGAAAGTACCACAGGAAAATACCACAGGATATTCCTGTGGGGTTTTTTTTTGGACATATACCACAGGACTACCACAGAAAGTACCACAAGAAAACCACAGGATATTCCTGTGGTTTTTTGAACATATACCACAGGGCTACCACAGAAAGTACCACAGGAAAATACCACAGGATATTCCTGTGTTTTTTTGAACATATACCACAGGACAACCACACATCAGTACCACACAGCAGTACCACACAGCAATACCACACAGGATTACCAACACATTGTGCTTATTTTATGTGGTACTCACTGTGTGATAGTGCTGTATGGAAATTGCCTGTGTGTATTGCTGTGTGGTACTGATGTGTGGTGGTCCTGTGGTATATGTTCAAAAAAACACAGGAATGTCCTGTGGTATTTTCCTCGTAGTAGTGCTGTGTGTAGCTACTGTGTGGCATTCTTGTGGGCGGTACTGCAGTGCTGGTGACTGTGTGGTGGTATTACTCAGTGTGGTATTGGCTGTGTGATAATGCTGTGTGGTACTGCTGGTGTGGTATTTTGTTTGGTATTCTTGTGTGGTACTACTCTGTTGGCATGCTGATGTGGTATTTTTTGTGTGGTTTTTGGTGTGGTACTGCTGTGGTGTATTTTTGGTGTACGCTGTGTGTACTCGCTGTGGTATTTTTGTGTGGTATTGCTGTGTGCTAATTGCTATGTGGTATTCTGATGTGGTAACTGCTGATGTGGTACTGTGTGGTACTTGCTGTGTGTACTGCTTATGCATATTGATATGGTCATTTGGGCATAACAATATCTCACAACACATAATTAGCCTGTTTGTATAATATTTTTTCGTACAATTTTAAATGAAATAAAATCGAAACCACTCTTCGTATGGTGCTATAACAGTGGCAGCAAACAGATCAAACGCATTGGCCCCTACAAGTAACCTTTACTTGCAGAGGACTTTCCTGTTTGCATACAATTGAACAATAAAGGTACCATTAAATATCTCAGCGTAACTTTACATTGTATATATATTAACCGTGCAATTGATCTACACAGTGGCGTGAATAATCGGCTATCGATTGACATGCGCCGTTAAATCCAACAACAACAAAGCTACACAGGAATTAGGAAATTGATAGGAATTAGGTTTATGAGTAGACTAAAGATTAGGTACAGGTTTGGTTAGGTTATAGGATCGATAGCTGTATAGTCTCGGACTCTAAGGTCAATCGAAGCTGTCATACACATTTTCTTTTGCGGGGGGGGGGGGTCTTTGTGATAACGTGTGGTATTCGTGTGGTATTTGTGTGGTATTCGTGTGGTAGTCCTGTGGTATATGTCCAAAAAAAACACAGGAATATCCTGTGGCATTTTCCTGTGGTACTTTCTGTGGTAGCCCTATGGTGTATGTCCAAAAAAAACCACAGGAATATCCTGTGGTATTATGTCCAAAAAAAACCCACAGGAATATCCTGTGGTATATGTCCAAATAAACCACAGGAATATCCTGTGGTATATGCCCCAAAAAACCACAGGAATATCCTGTGGTATTTTCCTGTGGTACTTTCTGTGGTATTTCCTGTGGTACTGCTGTGTGGTATTACCACAGGAGTACCACAGGATATTTTTGTAAGGGGAAATTTGCTCGAAAAACCTAACATTGAACTCAAACAGGTCATTGACCCCAAGGTGACCTTTGACCTTTTGATGACCTTTTGCTCTCCATGAGACATCTACCCCCAAGGTCAAAATTGAAATTTTACTCAATTTTGACCCACATCTAACAAAAACTTGGCAAATATCTCAATTATGTTGTCACCTGGCAGCCATCTTGGAAAATGGCCGCCATCTTGGATTTTTTTTTCGTGGCCAGGATCTTTTTCTGAAAGAGTGACCTTGACTCTATATTTGCACAAAATTTCATGCTTGTATCATCAACTGAACGATTATGGCTCAAAATCACTTTTATCTGCTTCACTAATAAGTAATTTAAACACTAGTCAACTCCACATGACCTTTGACCTTGGCATGTGAGCTCTTACAATACGATAACATGCAGGTTCACGCGAGGCACCTATTACCAATGGTGGTTGCACTTGGATTTTACAAGTTGATCGTAGAGTATAATGTAAGCAATTGAAACATAAGTTAACCTCATGCAACCTATGACCTTGACATATGACCTCTCCGAGTACAACATATAGATTCATAAGAGCCACCGTTAACCCCCAAGGTTGGTTGCACTTGGATTTTATTTGGTCATATACTGTAGGACTATTAAAAAACAATTGAACTTTGACACAATTTCACCACACACGCCCTTTGACCTTGGCATATAAACTTTCGAACTTTCCCAGTACCATAACATGCAGATTCACAGGAGGCGTTTTGACCCAATAACGGTTGCACTTGGATTTTAGCGACCTCTAACAGTAAAATAGCATGCAGATTCACACGAGCACCTACATGTATGACGCAAGGTTGTTACACTTACATTTTGGTCTGTCATAGAGTACAACCAGCGTTAGCAATTTTAAGTTAACCTCGCACAAACCTTGACCTTAACATGATAATGACCTCTGTTAGTACACCTTTGACCCAAGATTGGTTGCACTTGGATTTTAGTTGGCAAGTATAGGACTATGCGAGCAATCTGAACACAAGTTAACCTCAAACGACCTTTGACCTTGGCATATGACCCCTGGCACTATCACAACATGCAGGTTCATCCACACATTCATACAACGCATCTATGACGTAAGTCTGGATAATCTTACAGCTTAATTGGTGATATAAGACCATGTCATAATTTTTATCACGAACCAACTCAAATGACCTTTTACGTATCTATAATTATGACCTCTCACAGTACCATAAACAGCTCGAAAACTGAAAGACCCATAGTTCAGCTGAAGTAATTAGTTCAAATATTATTAGACACACCAAACTAAGGCACCTGGTATTCTCTACTTAACGGTTCTGCAAAGCAGGGTAATGATGAATACAGGCGTGAATTCGATATTGTCCTTTTTCTGAGGATATTTTTCAGCCAACTAACGTTATACATAATATAATGTATCATGATATATACAAATATAAAAGTAAAAAAATTACAAACAGTATTTTTGTCAAACGTATCCCCGCTTATTAGGAAGCTCTGACACCTGCCAAAATCACACGTGAATGCCGTTTACGACGTTGTCTCGGCAAAAAATGAAAAGTACACACTGCATATTTAACCTGTTAGAACAACTAAATTACCTGACCATGAAAAGCCATATCCTGGACAGATAAAACATTTAAAAGTTGTAAACTATACACTGTGTCGAAAGTTGATAGTAATTCCCAGTAAATTAGATTGAAAAAAGACGCATGTACGATGTAATCTAAACGATAACCGACATTATTACGTCTTAGATAAAAATGTCTAAATATATCTCTCGCAAAGATACTGTGCTCTAAAAATATGATTGCGTATTCCATTGATAATGGCAATAGATAAAAATATAGCTCTGCGTGGGGGATTTTTTTATTCATTTGAATATAGATAACTAGATAACTTTATTTGCTTAATACACGCGATTCACCCCAGCACATGACGGAACATAGGTCGCTTATTGGTACAGAATGATGAAATTTCCCTAACACTCTAATATATTCATTAACTATCGTGTATTGACATGCCGGCGATATTGTAGGTAATTGTTGTATATAATGGCCCGTATTCTCGAAGCAAGGTTAGTTAAACCCGGGTTTAGTTAGACCCGCGGTTTATCTAGACACCCTGTACGAAATGTTTTGATTCCACAAAGACAAGGTTTATTAGACCGTTGGTCTAAGTCAATTCTGGTATAACATATCCACAAATGCTATGAATCTGCCTCTGCACAGATGCCCTCAGTAGGCCATGGAGTTAGCTGTATCGGCCTATTCATATTTTCCCATAGGATATGTGTTATTTGAACCATTGGCCATTTCATTTGCACAAGACCTCACCGTTTGTTCTTCAATGACCAACTCGATATCTTTCACTTCAGTTTCAGTTACACCATTTTGGCCAAAATACTGCAGACACAATTTACATCGACTAAGCAGAGTAGACTGGCACAATCCACACAAGACAAGCAAATAATCTACTACTACTAGTACCTTTGCAGACAACTTTGACTTGTCTTTACTTTGCAACTATTAGACTCTAAATAATTGCTTCATCCTGCTTTGTTTATCCATGACAACGTAAACTGATCTTGTTAGAGTTACAGTAGACAATTTTGTATGTTTAATAGTGTTTTTATGCCATGTTTAATGGTTTTATAGTGATTTCCAATGCTTTTTAAGGCATATATTTCCATTGTATATTTTGAATTTTTCAAGTTGTCAAAATTATTGGGGGGATAATAATAATAGTGATAATGATAGACAATAATAATAATAATAATAATAATAATAATAATAATAATAATAATAATAATAATAATAATAATAATAATAATAATAATAACAATAATAATAATAATGATAAAATATCATGTGGACACTAATCACTGTGTCGTGATACAGGAAATCAAGAAATGTGAAAGTACAGTTATTAGTGTTAAGCAATTAGTAACACAAATGAGCTGTACAATAACCATGAGATGCATTTTTTTAAACAAAATGTGAAAAGCATAACTCCGCCGACTGACAGTGTGATGAACAAGGTCACAGGCCTAGGGCAACGTTACCTAGCCTATTGTTGCCCCTATATCTAAATCACATGAAACTAGCAATGACACATGGATTTTAAACCACACGTGGGGTAAATCAAACAATAGTCTACTCTATTGTAATATTTACACTTGAACGTAATATAGATCTAAAGTGCGTGACATCTGATTGTCTGGCTAACGGCGGGCTCAGAACAGCTGGCTGAACCCGGAGTTTCGCATACTTTTCCCGTTATGATTTGATTGTTTTTTTAAATAGAATTTAAGATAAATTTGTACCTGAGCATGTCACATTTCATCGGCAAAGTTCCTCTTCACATTTTCATGTCGAGATAATGGCACCTGAGTCCGCAAACAGTTGAAATTATCCGCCAATGAAGCTCAAGCCGTCTCCTGCGGATTCCGCACAGAACTTTTCGCGGCCTGTGAAATATCGGTCGCACGGTCATCAGAAATTCCTGTCTACAGATGAGTGCGCCACCTGTTGAAATAAACAAGGCAATTCATAATTATTTTAATTTCACAAATGATCTGCGTCCAGCCCAGTTACTATATTCCTACATGTATCAGTTTTTTCATCATTACAGTATTTTTTTCCGATAATACAGTGTCAGCTTACTTTGGAATAATTTACGTCCCCTCAGAGTATGTACGGAAATTTAAAAATCTGAAATAATTCTTGTGATTTTCAGTTTTCTTTCAAACGGATATCAATACAGAAAAATATTGTAAATCGTGTTATTTACAGCCGTTACTCTTATGAAGAAAAATTTGAATAGGAATCCTGATTTAGAATTTGGGGTATTAAAAGTCTATTAACGACTTATTAAGGTATTGTTTCAGATTATTTCTTTGACAAATGTTGTTTAATATGGAGATAAAAAGTTAGAAATACAGCAGGAGACATAAACTGAAAATATACCCTGGCCAACATGTAAGATTCCAGAAGACAGAGGACGTGTACGGTATCTGACGGACAAAAACCATAAATCTGGGCTTGAAAGTATGAATAGCAGTTCAATGTGTTTAATTGTAGTTAGAGTAACCTGTTCTTCCTCACTCTCTTCATTCTGATTCAAATTGACACTTACAGATGCTACTTTAGTGTCCTAACAAAACCGTGTGAAATTTAAATTTCGGAAAACGAAATTTAACAATGAAATTGACATCATTGGATAGATAGAGATAGATAGATAGATAGATAGATAGATAGATAGATAGATAGATAGATAGATAGATAGATAGATAGACGGGTCTATAATAGATAGATGGATGGAGGTATGATGGATAGATGAATTATTCATTTATTAACTTATTCATTTTTCTTTTTAAAAAATACGGCTTATTTAGTCCGACAACCGCTTTACCATGACACTCTGTAAATATAATGCAATATTAAAGAGTACATTATATTGTTACAAAATTTTTTAATATGCAATACACACAAGTTAACAAAAAATATGACAAAAACTATACAAATTAAACCAAGCGAGGATAGATAGATAGATAGATAAGATAGACAGAAAGATAGATAGATAGATAGACATATAGATAAACGTCTTTCTATGATGATGTCCTGTTTCTGTTAATTACTGGAAAATAACAATTTAATTGAAAAAAAATCAATGGATATTCTTCCTCCTTTCTTCTCCAAGGCGGAGAGATTAACAAATGCAGGCGCTCCCACGGCAGAGGGGCTGGAAAATAAAATTTCACATTTTTCGCCTCCCTATTAGGGGTGGGGTGTTAAATCACACTCGCATCAAAATTCGGTTTCATATTTCCCGTAAAACGGTCTTTATGGCTTGGAAAGACACCCAACAAAACAAAACAAAAATCAATATTTTCCTCTGAAGCTGTCTCAGAAAGAATACCACACCCAGCGAAGAAGAAAGTTTTTCCTATCTTCATAAGACAGTGGTAAGGAGAATAAGGCTACTATTTAAAGATGATAGCCCTCTCTCCACATCATTATATCCAATGTACTGAAAAGTCGCATGACAATCAATTTTAGGATGTTTAGAATAGTAAACTGCATTTAGAATTGAAAAAAAGAGATCTTGTCCAAAATATGGGGCGTTTTCTCCTTGCCAGTATCTTGTGATGATAGGAAAAACTGCATTTGATAATCTCTCCGCTTTGGAGAAGAAAGGAGAAAGAATATTCATTGATATATTTCGTTAGGACATCATTATTGAAAGACCCCTTCAACTCGAGATGCATGCGTTATATTGTATGTTGCGATACTTTTGAGTAGAAATGCGACATCAAGGCTGAACAGGTAGATTTCTTTGGATATATCTGCAACAAGGACGGTGTTCATCCAGATCCAAAAAGGTTGAAGACATTCACAACCTTCCCCCTCCAAGTGGTGTGAAAGACTTGCAACGGTTCTTGGGCATGGTACAATATATGTCCCCATTTGTACCAAACCTTGCGACACGCACATATGCACTTCGCAGTCTTCTGAAGAAAGACAGTGAGTGGCAATGGACAGCATCACATCAACAGTCATTTGACACGGTGAAATCCCTTGTCTCGTCCACATGCACTCTTACCTATTTTGACCCTACCAAGCGATCAACGGTACAAGTCGATGCATCCACCAAAGGCCTTGGTGAAGTGTTACTCCAAGAGGGGAGGCCTGTTGCAGTTGCAAGTAAAGCCTTGACTGAGACGGAACAGAGGTACGCAAACATAGAGAGGGAAATGCTTGCAGTGGTCTTTGGCTGCACTCGCTTCCAAACTTACTTCTATGGATCTACTTTCGTTGTGGAATCAGACCACAAGCCTCTGGAGAGTATCCACAAAAAGAACTTAGCAAATGCGCCCCCTACGTTGCAGAGAATGTTGCTACGTCTACAGCCATATGACTTCCAATTGATCTACAAACCAGGCTCTCAACTTGCGTTAGCAGACGGGTTATCACGCATCAACCCCCAGAAACAGCCAACCATCGAGCTCAACAACACAATCCACACCATCAAGGTGTCGCCAGAACGGCTAGTGGAACTTCAGCGCTGGATTGATGACAGTTAGGAACTGAAAGCGCTGAAGGAGTTGACGGTAAATAGATGGCCAGATGATGTAAGCCACTAAAGCCAGGTCCCAAAGGAGCTTCGCAAGCATTGGTCAGGAAAACACTCATTCTCTGTAGAGGACGGAGTTCTCTTGAAAGGTCCCAGGATTATCATACCAGAGGGTATGCAGCAGGAAGTGCTCAAGAAACTTCATGAGGGTCACCAAGGAGTGACCAAGACGCAACTTCGGGCGAAAGCTTGTGTGTACTGGGACGGAATCAACCGAGACATAGAACGCATGATACAATCCTGTGTTACATGCAGGGAGCACCAGAGAGCCCAGCAGAAAGAGCCTCTACTCCAGCATGAAATCCCCTCGAGGCCATGGGAAACAGTCGGAACAGACCTTTTCCATTTTCAAGGTGATGAATATTTTGATCCTGATCGACTACTATTCCAATTTCCCATTGATTAGGAAAATCAGAGGCCAATGTACGGCAAGATCTGTTGTCCAGGTAACCAAAGACATCGTCAGTGAACAAGGCACACCCACGAAGGTGATCAGTGACAATGGACCTCAATTTGCCAGCTACGAGTACCAAACCCTAGCACGGGAATAGGGATTCGAACATGTAACCTCCAGTCCTCATTACCCCCAAAGCAATGGAATGATTGAGCGCGCGATACAAACTGTCAAAAAGACATTAATGAAAGTCAAACAATCGCATGGCGACTTACACTTGGCGTTGTTAAGCCTGAGAACAACCCCTGTAGATGTAAACCTACCCTCACCAGCTGAACTGCTTCAAGGCAGGAAAATGAGGAGCACCATTCCAGTCAGATCAGACGAATTGTCGCCTCGTCAATCAGAAGTACATTAGAAACTTGCTAGGAGACAGGACAAACAGAAAGAGTACTTCGACGGGAAAGGTGTCAAAGAACTTCCCCCATTGAGAACCGGAGACAAGGTTCTCACTAGAGATCATGGCACTGGGTTGTGGAGTCCCGCAACAGTAGTGGAGAAGTGCCTAGAGCCGCGATCTTACCTCCTCGAAACCCCAGATGGAGGTATCCGACGTCGCAATCGCAGAGATGTAAGGAGCCTTGGTTATCCGCCAAAACAGGTGTACCTTGAGGATATCCCTGGCCCATCAATGACACCAACTCCACAAGGTCGTCCTGTACAAGTTACTCATGATTCCCGAACCAATCAAGCGGGAAGAGGAAATGGGGTCTACTTCACTAGGTCAGGGCGTAGAGTTTCAAAACCCAAACGTCTAATTGAACAATAGACCCATATAGTCATTGACCTTTTAGTCAAGGGTGACAGACTAAAGAGGGCGGTTTTCACTTGCACAATTTTTTTTGAGAGAAACTGTATATGGGATATCATCCAAACTGAGAAATATAATAACATTTTTTTTACAGTTCTGCATATTGAGAAATATAATAACATTTTTTTACAGTTCTGCATACTTGTCATAACACAATTATGACAAAACATATCCTAACTCTCCCCTTCCTCATTAATGAAGGGAAATGATGAGATCATGAGAAGAACGTCGGCACTATCAAAGTATACAAAAAGAAAAGGTGAATTCTGCCTTTGAGACTCGACTAAAGATTAAATGGACTTGTGAAAACACTAGAACAATCTCAAAAAAAATTGTGCAAGTGAAAACCGCCCTCTTTGGCAATTACAAAATACTGTTGTGACATAATGCTTACATCAACGTCAAGAGCATAGTCTTAGCTTTCAAATACCGTTTGTTTTGTTCAATTTGATTGTCTTAATCTTGAGATATGTTAGTTTAAATAAGAACGGGTAAAATTGCAATTGTGCCACTTTTACTACAGTGACTTGTAAAAGTGACACAATTGTGATTCCACCCTTTTGTTGTTTACAACATATCTCGAGAATAAAACAAGCAAATTGAACAGAACAAATGGCATTTGAAAGCTAAGACTTTGCCCTTGACATTGATGTAAGCATAATGTCACCAGGATATTTTCTAATTGCCAAAGAGGGCGCTTTTTACTTGCAGAATTTTTGAGACATGCTGCACCACGTCTAAAAAAATTGTTCAAGTGAACAGCGCCCTCTTTGACAGTTGGAAAATACTGCTGTGACACATGTTTACGTCAACATCAAGGGCAACGTCTTAGCTTTAAAATGTTGTTTGTTTTGTTCAATTTGCTTGTTTTGATCTCGAGATATCTTGTAAAGAACAGAACGGTGGAATCACAATTTTGTCACTTTTACGGGAAGAGGGGCGGATGCTATTGATGACTGTAGTAAAAGTGGCACATTTGCAATTTTACCTTTTCGTGTTAAACTGAACATATCTCAGGATTAAAACAAGCAAACTGAACAGAACAAACGGCATTTGAAAGCTAAGACTATGCCCTTGCTGGTGATGTAAGCATAACGTCACAAAAATGTTTTCTCATTACCAAAGAGGGCGCTCTTGACTTGCACAATTATTTTTGAGACACACTGTAGTGAGGTTTTATATTGTGGTAAATATGTTGATAAACGTTGAGTGTCACAAGAAAAAAACCCCCAGTATACTGTTTGAAGAATTGAATCATATTTTTCAAGCAACTTTAGCTCGGAGACTATTACATGTCCAGTTACAAGAATGTGATAGGTAGACAATGTAATTCATACATATTGTCGCTCAAATGGATAGAAGTGACATAGAATTGTAGATATGTTGAAATGCGAATATGCTACGAAAATATGTTAGTGTTCAATCTAAAGTGTTTGTTGTGTATTATTTAAAGCTGATGCAGGTTAGATTGATATTTTACTTCATGAAAAACTCAGGTGACACAAGAAATTACAAAATGAGACAAGTTCATTTTCATGAATTAGGATATATTGATATACAATGTACACAGGCAGTTTTGTTAACAAACAAAAGTGTTAACGTCGAATTTTATCGAAGTGTTATTAACGTGTTATAAGTGTTGAAATCAATTGTTAGCAAATGTATCACAGGCGATTTCCAACAATTTAAGTTATACAAGATCCTAAACACAAATAACAAACGTCTCACATGTGTTTCTTAATTAAGGAGGAACAACAGATAATCGTGCATCTTTCAGATGTTCAGAAAGTCTTATTGTGTTTTATGAGCATATTATACTGTATACAAAATATGAAACATGTTCAATTTGACTTTTATAAGGAACTCGCACAAAGCTTCTATATATTCAGTGATTTAACTACGATCGAAAGATCTAAAAAGAGTGGAAAAGAAACAAAATTTGAATTTATGTGTTCTTAAAGATTTTTCTGAAGGCTCTATACCGTTTATATGTGCCATCTGATCAGATATAGTAGTGTATGCAACTTGAAAGTTGCAGGTCGTATAATTGAGATTTGATCGATATAGTTAGTGTTTCGATATTGACGTTCATTGTGTATAAAAGAATGTTAAAGTATATAATAATATATCTTTACTGTTTTGAGAAGGGGGATGTAGTATGATGTACATGAACTGTTATAAGAACTACGTTACCTTACGCGCAAGTTACTGGTTACCATTGGTTACTATGAGTTATATGTCTTCTGGCTAGGAGTTAAATACGGAGGCATTTATTAAACATGTTCTCTTAAGTTACTCCTAAACAGGCCTACTGTGTGACTCAACGTCCTTATTCTGTGTCAACCTGACATTTTCACAGGTACTACATACATACATACATACATACATACATACATACATACATACATACATACATACATACATACATGCATGCACACACACACATACATACATACATACATACATGCATACACACTCACACACACATAGATACATACATACATACATACATACATACATGCATGCACACACATACATACATACATACATACATACACACACCTACATACATACATACATACATACATACATACATACATACATACATAGTATATATAGATCGCTTCGGTTGGTCATCCTGTCAGCCGGTCATTTTTGTCTATATCCCTCTGTAGTTCTTCTCTATCCTTTTCGTCTTCCCACTTAAAATGAAGTTTCAAATATTTACCAGAAATATTTTAACTATGCGTGGCATATTTGTTTTATATGATTTAACCAAAGTACCCGCTTCAGCCACAGTATGCTTGTAGCAGGTTAATTCCTTTAAGAAATTCAATCAAATAAATACAAGTATTCATATTTATGTCTACACAGAAAGAAAAAAATAACAATTTTTATCTTCCAGAAAAAACACCTTAAAATGCATATTGTGAAACAAATACACTGCTTGTAATCGGTCCACCTTGTCTCTTTATAAGTATTATCCACATGGCATAAGTTATTATTCATATAGCATGAATGATTCAAATTTAACTCAACAACGAAAAACACTATTATCTTAAATCAAGCAAACGCCATATCTTCAAATTCATAGTCTGATGATAGACTTCATGTCTTAAAAGGCCACCAAAAACAAATACTGCAAATATTAACCCGTTGGAGACGATTTGATATCACTTTAACACGCATTTTCCATAGACTCCAACACGAGTTAACTCGTACTTAGTCTCCAACGGGTTAAAAACAAGCAATCTGCTTACCTGGTTTGCTGATACGTGTTGTAGAGTTTTGTAATGTATAGGTCTATGCTCCGTGTCGACAACATATGGTAAAATGATCCATCTAGCTTGTATATCGTGATATAGGTTCAGTTTAAATATAAACAGCTGACAATTCCCGACTTCCGGCCAATCCAGGCACGTTCCTCCCCGAAGTTTCGATGAGACATTTTCCCCCCAGTTTACGTCCGAATAATCCTCTTTTTTTACGAAGATACCATTATAATATCTTCTAACAAAAATACCCTATATGCCACAAAACGCAGTCCCCGACAGCCCATGCCAATGACAGTAAACCATTACCACGATATTGTTTGACAACTCCTCAGAAACTGGCGGCTAAATGTTAACACGACAGTGCAATTAAACCCTTGCGATCGTCTGTTAAAGAAACGATTACCGTACGATAGGCGATGAATTTTCATATCAATTATGCGCTGAGATACCGATATTGTCGGGGTCAAGTGCCCATAATGTGGAGGGTAATATACTTAATGCTCCTCAAGTGTTGAGAAGTAGGCCACATGTGATGACGTGGTTGTTTTTCGTCACACTTTACCTGCAATATTAACATGATAATAGACAAGATTATTGGATTGGAGACAAGGGGTATGTTACTTGCGTGTGTATGTATGTGCTCATAAAATGATATTCGAGTAAACGCCGGGGTTTAACATGAATTAGATGTGAATCAAACTGGCAATATGACGGACAAACACATGGTCACACGAACTGATGATGAGTTAATGATGGTATAAAATGGGGTATGATCAAATCGTTCACGAAAACGAACTAAATTTAACCATGCGTAATTTCGGACATTCTTACAATGACGGATCTTGGAGAAACTGGCTCGGTTACAAGAAAATTGCAATGGTCTTCTAAACTAATCCAAGATCTTTAAAGTGATAGGCTAACATTGTGGAAGTTCAATTTAAAAAAATTGTCAAACTTTGATATCTGAGCTACATAGTAGTGTTCAAATGGACCAATAAACACTCTAGAATACAAAAGTTTGGAAAGTTACACTGCCAATGGCAAGTTATACATGAATAAACAATAAAACTCGGGGCGAGTTTTATTAACCTAGTTGTACACACAGTAAGTCTATGGGAGAAAATGGGCAAGTGAATCTGGTCAACTTACGATTTTCACTTTTTTAAAGCACTAAATAATCATTTTGAAATACAATTTTTTCAGTGCTTCATTTTTAGACCTCATCAAAGACACTGGTAGCATGGGGAATCATGAGGCTCAGATTTTTTAACTGTGGTAAATGTTAGCCAATACCTTTAACTTAAATTATATGCTCAGATACCAGAGTTGAATCGTTGGAAAGGTAATTTGGGTCTAAAGATACAAATTAAAGAAAATATAAATATGAAATTTGACATAATGTGACATACGGGGTGGGGAATAACTGACTTTAAATAGCCCACAAGACATTCCTAAAAAAATGTTGATAGCATCAGGAGATGCATGGACTCCCCCACACAAATCCGTTTTTATTTTTGTCCAATATGAATGTAAATTGAATCATAATTGATTTTCCACATTGTAATTAAGGTGTGAAAAATCTAACCTATTCCATTTTTTTTAACCCCTACCCCAATCATTGTTTGTAGTTTGTGCTTGATTGATTTGTAATTTTTAGTTTGTGCTATTTGATTCGTTATTTTTAGTTTATGTTTATTAGTTACTATTAAAAGCATATATGTTGTTTTGATTTCTGTCATTTCTATTTTTTATGTATTTAAGTGAAATGAATTTTGAAGAAAAAAATGTCAGCTAGCATAGTTTGTCCCTCAACGCTCAATTTGTCAAATTAGTATGAGAGGACAAGGGATATGCATTTGTTCTGATTTTCCACTGTTTCTTTATTTGCTGGGAATCAAAAGCTACAGCTGTAATCATCCGAATCGTCGTTTCGGTCCAAGATTCAATTTATTTATTTATTTATTGAAGCATTCTTTTAACAGGGTAGTCCCTTCAGTTCCCTGTGCAACAGTTGAACTGCTTTACAAGGGAGCCCTAATCATAGGTTTTTGTCGTTCTGTAGACAAATTCTAATTGATAAAGTGGTTCAATGAAACATGGAAGAACACCAAGTAACGCGAAGTTTGTTCGTGTTACAAGTTCAAGTTTTATTTTCTAAAACGCCAGTATTATAGCGCCCGACCTGGGAGAAAAGAAATCCTGAACTTTAATATTGGGAGTTTGATTGATGAAACTGTAAACACATTTGGGGATACCATAACACGTACTTGTGTTGACACGTTTTTAATGGCCAGATTTAATGTACGCCTAGTCGCCAGTTTGTCGATAAATTAACGCTAAAGAGGGTAGACGGTGGAATGCCGATCATCTTTATCTCGCATTTAAAACCCATAAAATATGATAAAACTTGGTGATCAGTTGTCAAAACCAGACATCATCACATCACAGCCCATTTTCTGAGCTTGAAGGAAATATAAATCATAAATGGAGATGAAAGCGATTTCATCCGAAAAAAAAAAAAAACATGAAAGAAACTAAAACGGTTCGTTGGACGAGTGACCTACTGACGTGTGTGACCTTTCGAAAGATGACAAATTTGGACCAATAAACTTTGCCGAGTTGCCAACTTGAATTTCCATGAAGATGCAGGACACGGCGTACTGGAAATGAGGAAAGACGTACTCACATAGTTTTGTCGACATATTTTATACCAAATAATGATGATCAACGGATGTGCTTAAAACAAAATGTCCCGCACTTAAAACTTCAAATATTCGTTTGTTATTTCACCATGTTTCCATAGTTATATAGTAACGCTTCTTGAAGTTCTCTATGGAAAAAAGTGCTTAACATAACTACTTCTGGATCTAGAGAAGATACACACTAAAAAAATAAAGGTGCGCACAAGGTGCAACTTTGCGGAAATAGGTGCAGAGCAATTTTTGCCGCGGTATTCGGGCAATTCTGCACCTTTCACGGCTGAGCGCTCGCCCCACTCCATTATGTTTGCAAGTTTGCAACTTTTAATTGCACATTTATGCAAATTTATGGATGTTTTCTCTTCCAAAGCTTGGTGTGAGCTATTTCTACCATCTGTTTCTATGAATACAATTTCAATACGGAAAATGCAACTTGCATACATTATACTATTTTCTATGTCGGACAAGCTCAGACAAGCTTTCAGGTTGTCAAAAACAACCTTTGTTTGAAAGGTATGCATGGAATTTGAATATATTACGAAAACGGCCTATAGGCCCAAAGTTTGCACCTTAAAAGGATGAAAATAATGCACCTTCGGCTTCAACATTATATAATTATGTGAAAATAAACACCTTCACGGCCAGCGTGTTGGCCAAGTGGGTAGAGCGTCGGTATCACGTGCGGAAAGTCGCAGGTTCGAGCCCCGGTAAGGTCATATTTGTGCGAGTTTTTGTAGATGCTAATTAATAAAGTGTATTACAATGTAAATACTATAAATAGCACTGGAATGAACGTAAATTGCGGTTCATACACAAAAACACACAGTTTGAAAGAAAAAGAAGAATAAGTATTTTTCATTTTCTATGGTGCAACTTTGCACCTTTCGGGTACAACTTTGCACCTTTTAGAAAGGTGCAAAGTTGCATTTTTAAAGGTTCTCCCAGTGTGACATTGGTCTGCACCTTTAAAGGTGCAAAGTTGAGCCTATTTTTCTTAGTGTGTATATTTGAAAATTTCCTGCATTTTTGCCCTTCATCACGGAAATTATGTTTACAGTCTCCCTCAAAGATAACTCTGTGTTAAAAATAATTGTTTGGGCCAAGTATTGTCACAAATTTTGACTTTCTGTAAAAGAAGTTCCTGGAAAATTGAGCTATGAATCAAATTGCTAAAAGTTGATCGGACAGCGATTTCAAGTATTCAAGTATTCAAGTTTTATTCAACATTTCCATAAAAGAACATCAAAATTACAAATCACAAAATAACAAATACAAAATTGAACACAACGAAAGTAAAAGAAAAAAAAACAACAAAAATAAATCATATCAGCATTCAGCATTAACATAATGAAAGTGTAAGGTACCGGCAGGAAAGTGCTAATCCTCATATAAAACTGGTACCCATAGGCCCATAGATATCAATAAGCAATGATTTGTATTAATATGACACACACACACACACACCCACACACACACACACACACACACACACACACACACACACACAACACACACACACACACACACACACACACACACACACACACACACACACACACACACACACACACACACACACACACACACACACACACACATAACAACCACACATATAAACTCAAACAAACATCAAACATGCAAACTGGGAGAAGCTGTGTTATTGCATTATATGATTTTGTAGTCATAGATGTTTATACCTCCTTTTAAAAATATTCAGAGAAGGAGTTTTTCTGATTGAAGATGGCAAGTTATTCCATATCATAGGACCAGTAAAATAAATAGATTTGTGAAAAGTAGAAGTTCTGGTTGGGGGTAAATGAAAATTTGCAGAATATCTTGTTTGGTGTTTATGCACCTGTGGGTTGAAATCAAAATGGCTTAAAACAGGTGCAGGAACTAGGGTGTGTTTTTATGCCTCCGCAACGAAGTTGCCGGAGGCATCATGTTTTCGGGTTGTCCGTCCGTGCGTCCGTCTGTCCGTCCGTCCTTCCGTTACCGGATCTCGTTACCGCGATAACTTGAGAGCGACTGGTCGGATTGTCATGTAACTTGAATGAAGTGTGTATTATGAGGCACCAATGAACTGATTAGATTTTGGAGCTGAAAGGTCAAAGGTAAGGTCAACCGGGCCTAAAATATGTCTGATTTGGGCTCGTATCTGCGATAAACTTGAGAACGGCCAGTTGAATTTTCATGTACGTGGGTGAAGATGTATTATGAGGCCAATAACCTGATAGATTTTGGAGTTCAAAGTCAAAAGGTCAAAGGTCACCGACGTTAAATATGTCTGATTGGGCTCGTTACGCAGATAACTGAGAGTCTGCTGGTGGGATTGGATGTAACTTGGTGAAGTATGTATTTTATAAGCACTAATAAACTGATTAGATTTTGGAGCTCAAAGGCAAAGGTCCACCGGCCTATAATATGTCTGATTTGAGCTTGTTACCATGATAACTTGAGAACGGCCGGTCAGATTTTTATGTTACTTGGGTGAAGTATGTATTATGAGGCACCAATGAAGAGATTAATTTTGGAGCTGAAAGGTCAAAGGTCAAAGGTCACCGGGCCTAAAATATATCTGATTTGGGCTCGTTACCATGATAACTTGAGAACTGCCAGTCAGATTTTTATGTTACTTGGGTGAAGTATGTATTATGAGGCACCAATAAACTGATTAGATTTTGGAGCTGAAAGGTCAAAGGTCAAAGGTCACTGGGCCTTAAGTATGTCGGATTTGGGCTCATTACTGTGATAACTTGAGTATTACTTTTCCGATTTTGATGTAACTTGGGAGAAGTATCTAATATAAGGCACCAATTTACTGATTCGATTTTGGAATTGATAGGTCAGAGGTCAAAGGTCACAAGGCCTCATGTTCGAATTGAGCTCATTGTCACGATAATTTAAGAACTGCTTAAATTGGATTTTACTGTAACTTGGTCAAGGGTCACATTGGCTTACGCTTATTCATCTAATTGGTCTTGCTACCATGGTAGCTTGAAGCTTTTCAAATTACATCAATTGGATGGGAGTGCACCGGACTGCGGAGGCATACCCATCGACTGCGCGCAGTCGAACTGCTCTAGTTTTTTTCTTTTTGGTTTGTAAATATTCTGCTTAGAAACTGGGGGAGAGGGCTTTCGGCTCTGCCCCCACCATACAATAAAGTTCATGCGTGGCCTGCTGTTTTAAAATAAATTTGTTCCAATTTCATGAAACGAAGCGATATCTACCACTACAAATCGCAAATTTTCCTCGAACAGCTCACTTGCTGAGCTCGCTGTCGGAATTATGCCTATCTAATCGCCTTGAACTCGTTAGGTGCCAACAAACTACAAAATCGATTAAACAGAGTCATTTTATTACAAAAATCTAACTCCTCCCATAACAAAATAACACATATTCAACATTATCACGCAGACACCGTACGTATTCATAATTTTTACGATATCCCAAAATAACTGCCCACCAAAACGTGTTTACGTTAACAGCGTATTTGACATAAACCTTTAATTGGGGAGGTGGGGTGCAGAACAAAAGAAGATATGTATTTCAAACTTTAAAAGAAATTTTGCATTTAACTGTGCATGTATTTACCTACATGCCTACATTTTTGGGGAGCGATGTTGGCAAAGACTCAAGGTTTGTTTTCATTGATAATTTGTCGGGGGGGGGGTGGAGGTTGATGACATCATACTTAATTGAATTTTGCTTACACCACGCCTCTCAAAACATGGCATTTATTATCAGGTAACAAATTTCAATCAGTGATCAACGTTCTTTGACTTATCGACCCCTAAATAAAATTACTAAGTTAAACAGTCAAACCTGTCTTAGCGGCCACCTCTCTATAGCACCCAACCTGTCTGTACATTTAGTAGCAACTAAAGAAATGTCCTTGGTGACAAATCGTGAGTTTAAGAACCCGTCTATAACGGTTTTTTTTTTCCTTTTGGTAGCCACTATAGACAGGTTTCACTATATTTCAATGACGCAGTTTTACTAAACTTATACTCCACTGATCTTTTTTTTTTCTTGAGGTGTAATTGTTTTTGCTTGTCATGAGCTAACCAATTCTATCCACTGCCCCGTTTCTTCCATTCTGTTTTTTCTGTCTTATTTGCAGCAATGCAGCAAGAATACTTTGAGTCCTATAACATGCAATCCGTGTCCATCTTATAAGTTTGATTAAAATCTTTTATTCTTTTCTCCAAGTATCGCCTGTGGAAATATAGTAACTCAGAAGTAAAATACTCGTACTTGGATTGCTTTGAAATGTGTGAGGCTGATTTTTTTTTTTTAAGGCAGGCTAACTTTTGGGGACTTTTTGATGTTTAAATTGCTATACTGTTCATATGAATATGGGAATCTTACGTAAATTAAGGGGCATTGTGTAAAAGTATATTGGTAGGTAACAACGATTTTTCATGTTAACTACACCGTACAATCCACTGAAAGATCTTGAAAATCTAATTTTACAATCTAATTTTACAACGTGTCCCAGAAAAAATGTCCCTCTCGTAGACAAGAGAATAATTACAAAAATCTGGTTATATATTCAATTAAATTTACATATTTAGAAAGTTCATTTTATTTTCTAACTTCTGTGAAAAATGTCATAGGTCTCGGTTCATTGGTTTTGAATTTTCAGTCCGTTCCAAGTTTGCAGTGCTTCATCAATGCATCAACCTGAATGGTAATCAGGTGGAAGGATGTGCAGGAAAACAATAAAGGTTTACAAGCTGGGCATTGGAGGACAAGCTTTAAATGGAACACATCCTATGAAAGCAAACATGACCAGTGGAACTGAATTTTGATGAGTTTTCATTTTAAAAAGTGAATGAACTTGACTTTAGTTACTTAATAACAACAAGAACACAGCCATTGACATGAAAGTGAAGCATGGAATAATGCATGGTATGTCTGTAGTATGCATTTCTTTTTCGTAAACGTGGAATGGGCCGGAAAGCACTGCTGTTACATAAGAGCCTGTATACTCAAAACCAATGAAGCGAGACCTTGAATTTTTTACAGGAACTACAAAATTAAATGGGCTTTCTAAATATGTAAACTTAATTGAGTATAAAACTTGATTTTGGTAATTATATTGTTGTCTACGAGAGGGACCTTTTTTCTGGGACATGCTGTACTTGCCACACGCGTGCTTTTGACGGGCAAAGTATTTTAACCTAAGACAGCATGATATGGGCTTGCTATTATTCAAAAACTAATTTTCCGTTTTATATCTATCAAATGAGAAAAACAATTAACTAGATAAAATTACCTAGTTTGGGCCCCCAGGGGCCCAGGTGTACCATTTGAGGAACAATGAATCCCCTCCCTAAGGATTATTTTACCAATTTAAATCCAATAAGGCGGTTTAAAGAAGAAAACGGAAATATGAAAAGTTTACATAATATGAATGACGCACGACAGACTACGGACAAAAAGCGATTGCAATAGCTCATTTGAGCTCAGATAAGCTTAACCCTAATTAGCCTGGGTTTTTTTTAAATTGCATAACCCGGAGGGGGGGGGGTAATTTGCCCCCCCCCCCTTCAGATCTCGGCGCGGATCGCGCGATCGCCCCAAAAATTTGCATGTGCATAGAGCCGGATGTAATCTCCAAGACTGTATAGTTAGATTTTTGAAAATAATTATCTTCTATCTTTTATGCAAATTTATGTATAAAATCATATTTTTGCCAATAACTCACTTTAAACAGCTCACACATGCTAATTGGTGATAATAACTTTTTGACATTTCTAACAATATTATCGAAAATAAATGCTGAATCAGAATTATTTATTTTTATTGTTTCATGAATTTCTTATGTATTTTCCTTGTTTTTTCGACCTTTTGTTTTTCATTGTTTTTCGATGAATTTCGCGGGACACTTTTGTGATCTTAAACAGATATAAAATCATTTAATTTCAATCAGTATAAAGTACAAAAATAATCATACAGTTTATGAATTTGGCTGAAAACACAGTTTGTCATTGAAATAATACACGATTTCATGTTTTGGATGCAAGTACGAAATTGGGTAACTTCGGAACGCGCTACCCGGACGTCGCGAATTTGGCTCAAAAGGATGCGCAAGACTTGAAAGTAAAACAGCGAGCGACCGCGGTCAAAAATTTCGCATGCGGAATGGTCGCGAACTTTGTCGGGGGGGGGGGGGGCTATTTTAGCCGCCCCCCCCCCCCGGGCAGATGGGGTAAGAGCAGAACAGTTAAGATTTGATGAAAACAGACAAAACACAAATATATTGAAGTGATGCAAGATTTCCTGATATATCTATCACATAGCCTGCACGAAAATAAACAAGACGTCATTTTGTTTTTTAATTTGACATGCAAGACTCAGTCCCTCATATTATAAATATTTTGAGGAATAACTTTGTGAATTTCAATTCAATTCAACTTTATTTGTTCCATTTTTTTCTAAAAACACAGCACAATTAAGAGTTAAACACATTTAGCAACAAACAAAAATACAGAATGCGAATGGAACAAAATACACGGTAAAAAAAAAAGATTTGTTCATACATGTAAAAACAGGCTTGTTTATATAATATATCGGATGAACGGGAATCCACAATAAAACCCCTTAACCTATATTAACTGGGGGGGGGTCAATTTGACCCCCCCCCGACGAATTCGGCGACCATGCGCCGCGCAAAATTTTTTGACCGCCGTCGCTGCACTGACTTTTTACTTTCAAGTCTTGCGCATCTTTTGAGACCATTTTTGCGAAATTGGACTTACCGTTACGACGCTGCGCGACTTTTTGTACACGCATGTACCCCCAAAATTGCTCAAAAACGTGATTTTGTGCTACAAAATCAATGGAAATTGTGTGTTTCAAGCCAAAAATCATAAATGTATGATTAGTTTTGCTTTTACTGGTGAAATCATTAATTTTATGCTGTTTATGATTGCAAAAGTTGCTCCCAAGCAAATTTCATCGAAAAAAAATAGGAAAACAAAAGTGATTGAAAAACAAAGAAATATAAAGAAATTCACAACAAACAATAAAATACATAAGAAATTAATTCCAATTCGGCAATTTTTTTGTATATAATTGTTGAGCAATGTCAAATGATATTTTCACCCAAAATTAGCATTCACTAGCTATTGTAAGTGAGTTATAGGTGAAAACATAATTTCATACACTTATTTGCACATAATTAATTACTTAAAAAATAGAAAAATATTTTTTTTTGAATTTTACTATAGCAGTCCTGTAGTTTACATCCGGCTCTACTGCGCGTGCAAATTTTCGTTGGCGATCCGCGCTATCGGCGGCCGAGATCTGAAGGGGGCGGTCAAATTGACCCCCCCCCCCCCCCATAAAAACCTGGTGCTGGAAATAGCCCAGTTAAGCAAATAGTGGTTAGAGGTTTTGTCAAGTGTGGACCTCCATAATTTTATAACTCATTTTGAATTCTTAATTTAACAAGCAAAAACAATAATAACAAAGCAAGATACAATATGAAGGTTGGCAGATCCCCCCTCCCCCTCCCAAAAATGGTACCAATTGGATGAATTAATCAAAGTGTGTAACGTTTACAAGAATAACAGATTTAATTATTTATTGTATTCAATGAGCAAGTGACGTTATAACCTATATCTGAAAGCACTTAAAAGTAGACGAGTTTGTGACGGATTTGGGTAATGAATTCCAAAGCAAGGGTCCAGTATGTCGAATGGTGTGTAACATGAAAACCTTATCAAGTGATTCATGTCAAGATTTCAGGAAATATGTGAAATTTTGAAATCTGTAACTTTTCTTATGTATCATCCAATTTGAATCAAATTGCCACGGATCAATTTGTATTGATTTTTCTAATTGTAGTTGAAACAAAGTAACATATGTATCAGTCATTCATTCATTCATAATCAATCAATCCATCCATCCTTCCATCGAATCCCTCCCTCCATCCATCCATCCACTTATTCAGAGAACACCATGGTGAGAGAAAACAAAAAACTGCCGGCAACGATTCAGCAAATTGTAATATACCCATCACTTTTTATTGAAATAAACACATATGTATGCAGAAACCATATCTACCACATAACATGACAGCTCTTCATACAATTTAAGCATTATGAATTTATGTTTTTTTTCTACAGTTCAAGAGTTAGATTTACACACAGTGCGAATACAGATATTAAAGTTTTCAAAACACTATGAATTAACCCGTCGGAGACTAAGTACGAGATATCTCAGGCTGAGGTCTATGGAAAATATGTGTTATAGCGAAATCAAATCGTCTCCAACCGGTTAATCAAGGTAACTGGGTCACTGATTTTAGTCAAGTCAATTTAGCAGACATAGCTGACCATTTCATCATCTATGAGGTGTGACCAAAAAAAAAAAGAGAGACTGTGACAGCCACGCCTATGACGCATTGTCAATCAACTGACTGTCCATGTCATTGTGTTGCACCACATCCTATCAACATTCTGGCAGAATATTGTTCACTTATCTTACTCCGTGCCCCTTCCTCGGGCTGTTGTGTGGCACATTCCCATTGCACCCTGTCACGATACTAGAAGGTGGCACAAACATGGAGCGTGGAATAAATACGAAGTTCCTGGTTCGGTTGGGCAGGGTCCAACTGGGTGTCTCGAGCTTCTCCAAGAGGCTTATGGAGAAGATGTAACCGCTAACATTGTATTTCCTCCACAAGCCTCCTGGGAAAGCTTAACACACTTGGTTGTGCCCCCACCCAACTGGACCAGGAACGTCAGATTGAGTCCCTGCTCCATGTTGTTGCCCCCTCTAGTACCATGACGGGGCATAGCAGGTACATGCCACACAACTCAACATCCCGCGGAAGGGGCACAGATTGAGATAGGTGAAGAAAATTTCTATCAAAATATTGATGAATGTTGCACAATACAGAAACATTGGTGGTTGTTTGATTGACATTGCATCATAGGTAGGACTATCATAATCTCCTTTTTTTTGTCCACCTCGTATTTGGTCTTTAAACATGAATAGTATGTTCTATTACTTGCACCTGAATTTGCAGGATTGCACAGTAAATGCCATGGCAAAGGCTTGTTTTCTGGTATTCAATCAGAGTATTACTATGCACATAGATGTAGCACAAACCTTTATTGAAAATACCATTTCAATTCAACACTTAAATAGCAGAGTGACTTCCAGAATATAAATTCTTGAGTGTGGAACGGGGAGATAAATTTGCAAGCTGTCAGTTCTTCAGGTTCTTGCATTGCTGAAGGATAAATGGTCCAAAAAATTGAGTGCCATGTGTAATTTCCTGCTTGATTCCCTTTATGTTTATTTGTTTGTTTGGTCTTTTTTTTTTTGGCTTTTGCTTACAACAATGAAACTGATACACAGAAATAAATATCAGACAAGTGACAATTAAGTACATTTTCATGCCAACTACCATATATCTTGGGTCAAGTAAAGGTACATCAAAGCCATTCAACAATATCACCATCTAACCTAGCCTCTTGTCGAGGCCCTGGCAGCTGATCTCTGTTTGTCGATTATGATCCCGAGTGAAGCGAGGGATACCCTAACGAAGCGAGCCAGGGCCTCTTGACACCTGAGCTGAATTTCACCGAATTTCTTACGTCTTTTATTGTTTTCACCAATATTCCGACCAAAAATTGGTCAGTGAAAATCATCCAATGAGCGCGGGCTACAATGACATAATATTAAATATTCACGAGGCTGTAGATCATAATACTTTTGCTGTAACACAAAACGATCTGGAAGCGTTCACTATTTCGTTAGGTGAAATGATTCCTACACATAAATTATTGCATGCCAAATTGGACCTTATAAAAGCAAAATTAAACCAAACATGCTTCAGCTTCTCTGTTCAAGCAAGAGCGTGTACTAATTTCATTGGCTGATTCAAATAGAGATCCGTCGTTCTTGTGGTCATGAATAATAATTACTTTTCGGATGCCAAACAGATGTCAAAAGACCCTCGCGCTGCACGCTCGGATGGGTTCGCTTCGCTTGCCCATAACAGCGAGAGGGCCTTGTCAAAAGGCTACATCTAACCGTACCATTGACTAAAGAAAACTGTTATTGAGTTTGTTGATAGAGGCTACCATTTTGATCTGAAGGAGAACATGCAATTTTGTTCTTTATTTCATTTTAAGCAAAAGTCATCTTTACTTTCTGTGTTGCCTATGACACAAGATAACTTTAAAGATGTAATGATGGTGTGAGTCTCGAAAACAAGTCTTCAGGGTAGTTTCATTGAACAGAAAACCAAACCAAAACATGACATTGTGCTCTTGCTGAAAATAAATGGACCATCTCCAAATGCGGTAACATCCCAAATACTACCAAGAGCCCAAAATAACTGATAGGCGAGTTACATTACATGTTTGAAATGATAAAGAGAAATGCTACTGTATTTTAAAGCAAAATTCCTTCCAAATCAAGAAATAATGACATAGTCTTACTTATCTTAATTGCAGCAAAAGTGGAAAGAAACCCAGAAATGATAGTTTGATTATTTAATTTGCTATACATATCCGGCTACAATATTGGCATTAACACTTTGGGTGCCGAGCTAAAAATCTAGGTGTGCTAACCAGTACTTGTACGTATAACCTTTCAAAAATGTACAATTTTCTGTAATATTCCAAATGCTATTGAAACAAGACATTTCAACTAATTTAGCTGTTTCATCTTCCCATCTTTATTCTAAATTACCAACAAAAATCCACTGGAAATATGTTCCATATATACCAAAGAAATCAAATTTACCCTTATCTCAATTTTGACAATTTTGGACGATTCTCCTATTTCAGACGTAAACAGTTAAGTTTAGGATGCTGCAACAAATTCCCCCTTTAGTTGAAGCAGGTCACATTTGTCTATTTACAGAGCATTCTGATGGCACACGTTTGGATTTTTAATCATTCCCCTCGCCCTTTCCAGCAAAAAAAAAACCTCTTAAAGCTGCAAAATACCATTCCATCTATTAAAGTTAAAGAAAATTACTTGTGCACAAATGGCTCATGGTACTTACGAACATAATCTTATATAAAGCCTTTTTTAAATATTACTGACTTGACTTTATGAAAAGCGGTTACTGCTAATCATTACACTTAAATTTCCACTTCAGTGTGCATACATGGTCCAGCAATATCGTAATCCCCAAGGGAGATTCATAAAAAATTATATGCCCAGCACTTAACAAAGTATGCTGTGCAGAGTCTATAGTGCTAAAGTCATTCTGCCGGGAACATTAGGGTAGCAGTGCAATCAATGGTGAAGAGACGGAGGTATGGACATGCAGACAGACAGACTCAGGGACAACTAGGCACCTTTTGAGGTGGCTCTGTAAATATAATAAGGCCAGTGATACTGCAGTCTGCAGCCACTAAGGGTGGGGTCACATTATCCCGAAATTGACACAAGATGGCCACACGAATATGGAAATTTCAGTTTTGCCCAAAGTTGGCCGGAACATGA
Organism: Eucidaris tribuloides; assembly: GCA_001188425.1. NCBI lineage: Eukaryota > Metazoa > Echinodermata > Echinoidea > Cidaroida > Cidaridae > Eucidaris > Eucidaris tribuloides. The sequence goes on from JZLH01S0370840.1 coordinate 34,315, forward strand.
TCAAGAGAGAGAATCAACATCCGAAGCTGGCACAATGCCTACAGGAGGTCCAACAATGACTTAAGATGCTCGCAGGAATGGCCCAATGTTTATACGATCAGAGCTGAATTTGAAAATTTCCTTAGTCGTGTGTCCATCTTTGCTCAACTTCGGGACAGTGCGACACCTGCATAAGGAAAGTCTTTTGATGTGTAGTGTATTAGTAGTTACTGTAGTCGCCTCCATAACCCCCACCTCCTCCTCCACCACCGCTTCCCTGGCCAAAACCTCCGCCTCCTCCTCCACTTCCACCACCTCGGCCAAAGCCACCCCCTCCTCCTCCACTACCTCTGTCTCTGCCAAAGTCACCTCCCCCTCCTCCGCTACTGCCAAATCCACCACCACCTCCACTTCCACCACCTCGACCAAATCCACCACCACCTCCATTCCCACTG
>JZLH01S0370840.1:34798-46795 GCA_001188425.1 Eucidaris tribuloides
AAATATTACTGACTTGACTTTATGAGAAGCGGCTACTGCTAATCATTACACTTTAATTTACACTTCACTGTGCATACATGGTCCAGTAATATCGTAATCTCCAAGGGAGATTCATAAGAAATTATATGCCCAGCACTTAACAAAGTATGCTGTGCAGAGTCTATAGTGCTAAAGTCGTTCTGCCGGGAACATTAGGGTAGCAGTGCAATCAATGGTGAATAGACGGAGGTATGGACATGCAGCTGTACAGACAGACTGACTCAGGGACAACTAGGCACCTTTTGAGGTGGCTCTGTAAATAAAATACGGCCAGTGATACTGCAGCCACTAAGGGTGGCGTCACATTATCCCAAAATTGACACAAGATGGCCACACAAATATGGAAATTTCAATTTTGCCCAAAGTTGGCCTGAACATGATCAAGAGAGAGAATCAACATCCAAAGCTGGCACAATGCCTACAGGAGGTCCCACAATGACTAAAGATGCTCGCACGAATGGCCCAATGTTTATACGATCAGAGCCGAATTTGAAAATTTCCTCAGTCGTGTGTCCATCTTTGCTCAACTTCGGGACAGTGTGACACCTGCATAAGGAAAGTCTTTTGATGTGTAGTGTATTAGTAGTTACTGTAGTCGCCTCCATAACCCCCACCTCCTCCTCCACCACTGCTTCCCTGGCCAAAACCTCCCCCTCCTCCTCCACTTCCACCACCTCGACCAAAGCCACCCCCTCCTCCTCCACTACCTCTGTCTCTGCCGAAGTCACCTCCCCCTCCTTCGCTACTGCCAAATCCACCACCACCTCCACTTCCACCACCTCGACCAAATCCACCACCACCTCCACTCCCACTATCTCGGCCAAAGCCGCCACCTCCCCCACTGCTACTGTCTCTACCAAACCCTCCTCCTCCACTACCACCAAAGCCTCCTCCTCCTCCTCTACCACCAAATCCACCTTCTCCACTCCCACCATCTCGGCCGAACCCACTTCCACTGTCTCCGCCAAAGCCACCTCCTCCTCTATTCGATCCTCCAAACCCACCACCAGACCCAAACCCGCCTCTTCCCCTGCTGAATCCACCACCGCCACCACCAAACCCTCTTCCTCCTCTTCCACCGCCAAAGCCTCTCCCACCGCCATAGCCGCCTCCACGTCCGAAGCCTCTTCCCCCTCGGCCTCCACCTCCTCCTCCAAATCCCCTGCCTCCTCTGAAGCCTCCACCCTGTCCTGGTGGACGAGAGAAGGCAAAGCGCCCTCGCTTGGCTGGACCAGGTCTAGAGAAAACAGAAACATGAAATGATGTTTAGAAAATACAAAATTGTTGTTCTCAGTTATTGTGGCTTTTTTGTGTGCGAGTGCATTTTGATGAGATGACTTAAACTAAATTACTTGTATATGGGTGATTATACTGTTTGTCCATCTCAATCAAGTGTTTATGGTTGCTGTGTGCACTAATGAGCTGATGATTTTATTTGTGAAAAGTGTGCGGTGCATTAGCTCAGCCTGCAAGTCATATTTTTTAAATTTTCGTTTTTTTTTAGGGGGGGGGGTTAAAATGCATTGTTTCTCCCACTTCCACTTTCATTAATCAATCTTTTAATCTTGTAAATATTTGTATTATGACATTCATCAATGACTAATAATTTTTGCTGAGCAAACTTTTCTGACATTATTAAGAAATGCGTCTTGCACATCCCAAGACCAACATGTGTGCCAAATTTCATGAGCTTTGGTCAAAACCTGAGAAAATAGTTTGATTCACAAAATTTTCCCTGATTTATTGCCATAACATGCTATTACAATAGCAACACAGTTCCCGACGTATTCAAAAAATTTGTCTTGCATATCTTCACTCCAAGACCGATGTGTGTGCCAAATGAACATTGGTTAAAATCCGACACACCGACCATCCGACTGCCTGCCCGCCCAACTATACACTGATTCCTATATACTCCCTTTAAACTTTTTGTTGTTTTTTTTTTTGGGGGGGAGGGGGGAGTATGATTACCTCAACACCAGGAGTATATCATCACCAGTCTGGCATCTACAGTGTAAACAAATTTTACATTTTAATTTTAAATTTAGCACTCTAGGTTTTACAGTGAGATCGGTTTCTTACCCAAAGCCATCGCCGGAGTCCATACTGCCAAACATCCCAGCGTTGGGTTTGGACAGGGCTCGGATGATGTTGATCAGGATCTCATCTTGAGGAGAAGGGGCGGTGATGATGTCAGGGTTGGCCGTCATGTTGAAGATGAGGGATTCGATCGCCGGGTGGAGGACCACGATCTTGGCCGCAGTCTCGTGGGGCATTCTTAGCTGCACCCTAGGGAGGTGAAGAACAATGGGTGATTTTAAAAGTTCGGTGTTGAAATCTGTTGTTGGTGTACTTGGAACAACACCAACACCAGCTAGAACACCACACTTGAAATAGGCCTGGTGTCATGGTTGACCTCGAAAATTATGCCATTCTTCCTGTTGTCCGTGTTGAAGCTGGTGTTGAATATGGTCTGCTGAACTGAGTACCGTGGTTTGTGTTTGTGATTTACATGTAATTTTCCCATTCATCAACACCAAACACTAGGGATTAGGATATTCAGGACTTCAAGTTCGGTGTTGGTGTTGATATTGGTCCTGTTATTAGCAGAGCTGACATGCTCGTGTGTGTTGGCTATGGAGAAAGGTTCAACATGCGACGCAAACCGCTGAAAGTACCTTTTCCCCCTACACATTGACATAATTCGCCAAATTGACATTAAACTTCCATATGGAAATATAGAAAAGTAACTTGTCTTTCAGATTCATACAATTTTTTTTGGCAGGCAGTATTGAATTGGTGTAATTTTTGTAACATTTGTTCATTTTTCGGCCATCAGCGTAACTTTCAGCCAATGCTTTGAATCGCACGTGACGTCAATCAGTGTTGTGTGCAATTGATAGTGTAATCAGTATCGTGACTTAACCCTATTTTAACTGGGCTATTTCAGACCAGGTTTTTACTGGGGGGGGGGGGTGGGGTCAATTTGACTCCCCCTTCAGATCTCGGCCGCCGATCACGCGATCGCCGCGAAAATTTGCATGCGCGTAGAGCCGAATGTAAACTACAAGACTGTATAGGTAAAAAGTTTTTCAAAAAATTATGTTTTCTATTTTAGTATTAATTATGCCATAAGTGGGCATAAATTATGAAGATATGTTTTTGACCTATAACTCACCTTAATAAGGCTAAGTGCATTTTTTTTTTAACTTTTTTAAAAATTTTTTTCGGACGAACAACATTGTGAAATTTCATTCTGAATTTCTCACAATTATCTACAAAAAATTGCCGAAATTGATTAATTTCTTATGTATTGATTGTTTGTGAATTTATGTCATTCTTTTTTTTTTCGACCTTTAGTTTAAACTCCAAATTTTTTTTCAATTTATAATTTGTTGGGGACACTTTATGCAATCATAGAATCAAGCATGAAATTAATTCATTTCAACAGTAAAGCCAAAAACTTGAATCTAATTTATGCTTTTGCGCTGGAAAAAGCACAATTTTCCATTAGTTTTGTACACGAAATCATGTTATGTTGAGCATTTGTGGGGGTTACATGCATGGTATAAAAAGCGGCGATGCCGTCGTACCGATATGCCAATTTTCGCGGAGTCAACCGGTCTCAAAAGAAATGCGCAAGACCTGAAGTAAAAATTCATGTTGAATGACACGGTCCAAAAATTTTTGCGGGCGGCAGCATGGTCACGATAATTCGTTCGGACGGGTGGGGTCAAATCTGACCCCCCCCCCAGTTAACATAGGCATAATGAGTCGGTTTAGCAGATGATTTGTTTCTCAACACCACACCAACACAACGAATACCAATTTTTTGGCGAAAGGGTTAACTGTGTTTACAGGACAGGGTCCTCAAATTGGTGAAAATAATTAGGTTTTTTTGTCAAACCAGAACACTTTGGTTGCTTGGCTAAACTTCAAGAGAGTTGGTCAGAATTTGGATTGTTCTGTAGTTATGTGCATACCTTTCCCCAAAACAGTAAAACTTCCCCTAAAAATCAAAACAAACAGCAAAGTCTTTGTTACATATTAATACATTGCGGGGGCGTAAAACTTTAAATGACGTAAAGGCTTAGTAGTAGGTACTATAGGAAAACACACGACTTACCAATCGTCTAGCTTCATGATTCCACCGCATGACTCTACCTTGCGTGCTCCAAACAGCAGGAGATGCAATGGGGTGACCATGGTCATGCCTTTGGCTGATACGGCACGAGTCCGGATCTAAGGATACAATTAAACAGATGATTTCAGCACTTTAGAATCATTTAACGTTGACAGCATTATTACACAAGGGCAAAATCTTAGGGGGGTTAAAATGTCAAAACAACTAAACTTCATGAATTTCTGCAAAAAAAGCCTTATTTTCTGTATTGTGAAATTTTCAGGGGGGGGGGGGTTTGACTACCCAGTCCATTGGTGCATTATAATATATACTTCACCAAAGTTACATCAAAATCTAACCACTGGTTCTCAAGTTATCGCGGTAACGAGCCCCACTCGGATATATTTTACGCACTGTGACCTTTCAACTCCAAAATCTTATCAGTTCATTGTTGCCCCATAGTACATACATGTACTTTGTCCTAGTTTTATCAAAACCCAATCACCTGTTCTCAAGTTATCGCGGTAACGAGAACCGGTAACGGACAGACGGACAGACGCACGGACGGACGGACAACCCAAAAACATAATGCCTCCGGCAACTTCTTTGCAGAGGCATAAAAAGAACATTACACCTGATGGTCTGGGCCCAAGACTTAATATTTTTGTGTAATAATTACAGTTACAGTAGAAGTAGATAAGCCATTACACCATTACACTGCAAGAATACGACCATTGGTCTGGCGCCTGTTTCAAAATTGCGTAACATGGCTGCTCGATTTTCAAAGTTTTGCCTATACGATGATGTTTATTTTACATTTTTAGGGATGCATCACATCTACTCTTTCAGAAAACCATTCAATTTCCATAGCCAACATTTCATGATTTATCTAACTTTTTTAGTCATTTTCTTTAAATATGCCAATTTGCAAGCATGTCGGACGGAATTTTTTCTATGAAAGGGACAAAGGTAAATAAGTACTTAATTTCTTTGTTGCAAATTCATCTGCTCATATATATAAGAACAACCCTATCAACATCTTGCATGAATAAATTGGAACTAATACGATCTGGAAATGTAGTTGTTTCCTGCAATTTTAGAAATTTGTAACCAAAAATTTCCGTCCGACATGCTTAAATTTTTCAATGAAGTTTTTCAATAAAAAAATATCAGCAATTTTATTTATTTTTCCCTGCCAGCTGGATATCCAAGATTTAGATGCTCGAGTACTACGCACAAATAATTATTTTTTCAAAATTTCCCTTTATTTAAGTAAGAGAAACTAAAGCGGTGACTTATTTTCCGTCCGACATGAAAAACTGGCATGTCGGCGAACTTTGTGAGAGTCAGACATTTTGCACCATTACCGAAGTAAATATACACTGTGTGTGTGTTATGAGTGCGTATATACATGCATTTACTATTTAACAGCATTTAAACAATTACATATGTCTTGATTTATTGCTGCTGATCAGGTTTACAAGGTCAAAACTTGCCCACTAGTGAATTGTGGCATTGTCAAACAATCATCGCTATGGTTGCTCCAAGTCAACTAAATTCAGCATACAATATTTGATATGCCTGTCCAAAATAGTCATTCCTGGCGAAACCAGCATGGAATTGGAGTTACACTGCCAAATATTGATTTGACAGGGTTATTGATTCTTGTGGGCAAAAGAAGAAACAATCCATCTCACTTTGGGACAACACTTGGTATTGAAAAGACTGCCTTGATTCCTTTGCTTAAGTTGTCTTTCCATGTATCCTAGTCTGAAGTACTTTGGAAGGGATCCTCATTTAGGACAATACTCACTTTCCATTTGTTCTTCTTCTACCTTGATCACCAAATTGTACACATTCTTGCATATCTTTACATAGATCCTATTACAACATGTATGCGTGAAAAATAAACATTTTGGTAGGTATTTTTGGATATGGGGGTGGGGGAGGTGGGTAATTTCATTGTAACAATTTTGATGGAATGTTATACAGATGGTACAAAAGGGCAGATGGTTGTGTTGAGCTTTGAAACACCTTTTCCAAAGTTAAGTGATTAAAAGAGCCTAAATGGAAGAAACATACCACATACAGAAACAATTTTGACATGGTCTCTTTTTGTAATTCTTTTCTTCAGTGTTTAACAATGCGACCAGATAGCTTCACATTTAATTTAACTATTATTATTCTCAGAAAAAAAAAAACTCATACCACACCACTATCACATAATGTAGCTACTAGATCTACAGTTTTTTAAAGACAATTTAACCATGCTAAATGTTTGTGCCATTTATTGACCACTCTGACTCTTGCTCCCCCCCCCCCAACAGAAAGAAGAACTAGAAATATTTGCTCAGGTGGGATTGTATACCCCCGTCCCATCAGCAAAGCCTACTGTATGTGTGTTAAATCTCCAAAATTTATTCTCCATTTACAATGGCCATTACCATGGTAATGCAGATTCCGACACCATTTAAAGAGGATGCGTCTTGGTATTTATCTCCATCCCAGCATTCAATGTTTTTTGCCAAATCTCATTCAATCAATTGGTCAAAACAAACTTTCGGAGTAGATTACCACAACATTTTCCATGATTTTATTGTCAGTTGCTGTCAATCATGGCAACACACTTCTCCAACACAGCATATCAAACACCAATGTGTTTAAATCTCACGGGGCATTGGTAAAAAAACTAAGGAAGTACTGCAGTGACTTTGATCTGCAAGATTTGCAAATGGCCTGCCAAACCAACCATCCGCCCAACAGTATGCAACAGTCACCATTCAACTTTCGTTTTTGGTGGGGGTATTACAAAAACAAGAAATGAAGCAATGGCGACAGCATTTCCATTGTTTTCTATATTACATTTCTAGTAAAGAAAAAATTAGAAACAAAGTTGAAAAAGTGCAGGTTTGACAAATATTTCTGTTCACTACTCGTTACGTTACAATTTTTTAAGTGAAAATACAAAAGTTCTTGAAATTTTGCAATACTTTTGACAATGGAAAAATAATGGTAAATTCTGTAACTTTGATGTGTGAGTCAAATGAAGAGCTCACCATCCTTTTCAGCTGCAATTTTGCATGGAATTTCCTACATTTCTCATTGTAATTAACTGCCAGAACACCCATTCACTTTTCAATTTGGCAAGGTAATTAGGCCTTTACAATCCATATGGGGGTGTAAAACAAAGCACAAGTCACAACAAACCAATAGTTTGCTATAAAGGTAGTAGCTAACATTTACCACCGCGTTAAAAAAATCTGAGCCGCATATTCCCCATGGCTTACCAGTGTCTTTTGATGAGGTCTAAAAATGAAGCCCTGAAAAAATTGTATTTCATAATGATATATTTAGTGCCTTTAAAAAAGTGAAAATTCGTAAGGTTCGACCAGATTCGCTTACCCATTTCCACCCATAGACTTACTGACTGTGGTACAACCTACCATGGTTACGTTAAATAAAACTCGCCCCGAGATTTATTGTTATTCATGGTAAATACTTGCCATTGGCCAGTGCTAACTTTCAAACTTTTGTATTCTTAGGGTGTTTATTTGGTCCATTTTAACACTACTATTACATGTAGCCTCAGATATCAAAGTTTGACATGTGCAGTTCCACGGCTAACGGAATGTACGGTTGACCCTTTTTTTTGGACTTTTCTAACCAGTGTTAAAACAAAAAGCTTGTTATTACAATGACCAAATAATGCCTACTCAATTCTATGCATATTTACTAGTACACAATTTCTCCAATTTTTTTTTTCAAAAAAAAATTCCATTTAATGAATCTTTGCATATAATGAGCTTGGTAAACGGAATGACGCTAAAATGGACATGGTGTTTCACAAGTATTGATGTTTTTCCAAACTCTGCTGAATTTTTATAATTCAATCTGAATTTTAAAGGTTGCAAAATTGAAGATTGGAGTCTTACAAAGAATTGATTCATGAAACTAAGCATTCCTAATTTTAACTAATTAATTACAGCATTTCAATTAGTGGATTAACGTTGGTAACTGGAATGACTGGTAACGGAATGACGTCAGGATTAACCATAAAGTGACAATACTAAAAAGAATGATGATACTAAACATTGATTTTTTCTCTGCCCATAAAGATAAATGGAAGTTAAAAAGTTACAGCGTGACCGAGGTCTTGTCAACTTGATTAGTCTTGTGATCACATACTCATTAGCATGATTATTATGCAAATCAAACGGTCAGAGCCCCATACAGGTCTAATTGGGTTGTTGATGCGATAAATTTAGAATGGTTCATCAGATTTTGATGTAACTTGATGAAGTATGTTTATTACAAGCGATCAATGAACTGCATTTCAATTTTGGAATTTTGAAAGGTCAAAGTCAAAGGTCACGCAGCCCCATAATTTGTGTCTTCTACCATGATAACTTGAGAATGGCCTCATTAAATTATTTAATGTAACTTAGCGCTAAATAATTTATTATAAAGCACAAATGAAACTGATGAGCATTTATAGAGTTGATGGGTCAAAGGTCAAAGGATATACATATCTGATCTTGCTGGCTTATTGACCACAATACTCAAGAATGGCTTATTGGATTTCTGATGTATTTGGCGAAGTATGCAACTTAGAGCGCCACTGATGAATTGATTACATTTTGCCGAGTTCAAAGCTCAAAGAGTCAACAAGGGTTCTACATCGTGCTTGAATTGAATGTTACGAAGGTTAACTAATTTACAAACTTTTTCATCAAATCACATGCATGCATGCAGGCTTTCAATACAAATTTGTGTGGGAGTACAGACTGGGACAGACGATACCCATCGATCTGCGACACAGCTGAACTGCTCTAGTCTGCATTTTTTTTTTTGTGTGGGGGGGTGATATACTTTGAAATATTGGCTAACTTTTCTTGTTTTGGAAGCAAACAGCCTGCTCTCTTGCTTAACAATTATGAGCTTTTGATTGATAGTCATTTAAGTTGACTTCTTTCTTTTTATGCCTCCGCCCCGTAAGGGAGCGGAGGCATTATGTTTCGCGGTTGTCCGGTCGTACGGTCCGCTGCAGTCACTTACGTCGTGGTCCGTACTTCCGTACGTCCGTGCCGTACCGTGCGTCCGGTGCGTCACACTTTCTTGTGAACAAGATAACTGAAGTTACCGATTTGGAGGGGATTTTTGATGATACTTGACCAATTAATGCCGACCACTAGGCCAAGGATGAATTGTATTAGATTTTGGACAAATCCGTCAAGGGTCAAATAGGTCAAAGGTCAATGAACTTTGTCCTAAAATGCCATTTTCTGCCTATAACTCAGCTTAGCCGAGTGCTAAACACTGTTTGATTAAAATTTGGGTGGTTGACTTAAGAAACAAAAAGACAAATATTAAGTAGGCAGTCACAGTGGTCCAAAAGGTTTCAAGGATAAAGGTCAAAGGTCAATGAACTTTGCTCCCAAAATGTTATTTCCTGCCATATAACTTCAGTTAGGCAGTGCTCCATGCTGATGTAACTTGGTGATTAGGTTCAAAACCAACAAACAAATATCTTTGTAGAGTCACAGATCAAAAGGTCAAGGTCAAGGGGTCAAAGGTCAATGAACTTTGTCCAAAATGCCATTTATCTGGCATATTAAGCTTCGCTTAAGGAAGCTGCTCACATGCTGTTGTTTAATTTGGCAGTTAGGTTGAAAAAATAAAAGGCAAAATATAATTGGTAGAGTCACAGGGGGTCAATGGCTGAAGGTCAAGCGGTCAAAGCTCGTCAATGAACTCTGTTTCCAAAAATGTCATTTTCTCCTATATAACTTCAGGGGTCTAAAAGTGCTCACTGTTGATGCCAATTGGTGGTTAGTTCAAAACCAAAAGAAAAATAATTGGCTAGATCACAGGGCGTTCGCAAAGTTCAAGCTGAAGGGTCACAAAGGCTCAATGAACTTTGTCTGAAAATTTTGCCCCATTTTCTGCCTATAATTTCAGTAAGGAGTGCTCAGTGTTGATGTAATTTGGCGGTTAGGTTCAACACCAAACGACAAATATTTTGGTAGAGCTCAAAGAGTCAGGTTCAGCGTCAGCGGTCAACAGGTCAATGAACTTTGTCCGCCAAAAATGCCATTCTTGCGTATAAGTTCATAAGGAGTGTTTATGTAATTTGGCGGTTAACTGCTACATGGATGGCGGTGCACTGGGCCGGAGGTCATAACCCATCGACTGCCGCGGAGTCGAACTTCTTCTAGTTTTATGACAGATTTTCATAGATTATTAAATACCTAAAAACTAACTATAAAAATAGTCAAAAATAACTCGACATCAACACATTAAACAATGTTGCTTTAAGTCCGACAAAGTAGAGTCGTGAATAATACCAGTTTATGGGAGAAAAGACTGTAAACATTTGTACAAGTACCTTTCTCATTGTTACCTAAAATCATTCCTTTTTCTAATGACCTTCAATAGTTTTCTCGTGATGTCTGAATGGAATGTACATGTAAACAAGGCAATAGGCAAAATTGTCCTTGCCCCACTGTGACTATGCTTAACAACAAAGTTTCCCCATTCAACTTTGAAATGTCTTCAAGAAAGTCTTGCAGCGTAACTTAAATGTTTGACCTGAAGTGACCTAATTGAACTAACAATGTGCACCTCTGACAGCCACGATATGATGAACTGTTACACCAAGGTGCAACTCTACCACACCATATATTGGTTGCATATGCCAGCAACATGCTTGCCAAATTTAATATAGAGTCTTTGAGTTAACTAAAATTTGACCTGAAAATGACCTCTGACCTTACCATGTGATTACTGACACCACTATAACAGGAAGGTTTCCCAACTGCATCTATGACAAGTTTGGTCTTGAAAAGGCGCTCAGCCAACAGTTGTAAAAGTTACTTGTCTTTGAGAGTCTTTGCAGGTAAACTTTAACATATGAACCTCAAATGACCTCTTGACCCTAACCATTGTGACCTCAAAGGCACAATAACATGAAGGTCTTCTCGTGGATGTCATATTAAATTGATGTAAAGTGAAAAGTTATGCAACTATTGGGTCACTTGCTTTAAAGTTCCAGTGTCATTCCGTTACCGTCATTTCGTTACATAGTACGGTAACGGTAATGACGGAAAGTTAATTAATTATTTTTTAAATTAGTAGGAGTTGTCAATGAAAATAAAAGTTAGTCTAATAGTGTCAGTCTACCTGAATGCTTTTGCAATAACAACTTGTCCAAATTTTCTCTCCTCAATTTTCTGAATAATATAAAATTATGCAGTGTTTTCTCACGCGTACAGAATGCACGCAAAATAGACACAATTGTTTAGAATCACCAAAGCGTAACAAAATCCATAGACGCAATTGACTACATGCCCATTACTTTCTTGAGACAGAACTATAACATAAACTACAATTGAGGGATTTTTAAGATTTTTTTTAATTTATGTGGGAAAAAAAAATCTCATCTAATTTTCACATTTTCAGGCAAAAAATATAATTAGTAATTTAACCTTGGAATTTTTAGTATGAAAATGCAACAAAAATGTAATTTCTGAGCTATCAAAATCAGGAAATTTTGCGACTTTTTACCTTGATTTGACACAAATTTGATGGGTACTATGTTTTGAAATTTTGGGGCCTCGGTGCGTACCAGTGTCCACTTTCGCCGTGAACTGCCCATCATGTTTGTATTGTTAAATATGTCTAAGACCTCTACACATATATTCTACCACACAGTGTTGCAGCTGTAACAATACATTACGTTTACACTTTAGAACTGAAACATCTGAAAGAGACTTCAATAAGTCGGACAGCAGGAAATTATCTCTCCTCCTAACTGTCGCGACGGATATTATTATCTC
>JZLH01S0370859.1:13572-23727 GCA_001188425.1 Eucidaris tribuloides
TTGAGTAAAGTTTGTCATAAAGTGTAACGTAACTAATCACGGAATTGCCCATATATATCCGGCGAGAAACGTTTTGTAGAGGATCGGCTAAAAGTGCTCGATGCTACGTATGTATGCAGCAGAGCAAAATATATATATATTATATATATATATATATTATATATATATATATATATATATATATATATATATATAATATATTATATTATATATATATATATATATATATATATAATATATATATATATATATATATATATATATATATCTTAAAACTTTGATAACAGTATTCTTCGTCATCACAGTAAACAGTCCCCCCCCCCGCACGGGTAGGGTAGGGCAGTGTTCCTACCATTGTTGTGTCCGAGGCCAAGGCCAAGGCCGCACACCCGAGACAAGGACAAGGCAAAGGCCGGAAGGTCGAGGCCAGACCGAGGCCGAATATTTCAATACAAGGCCGCCTGGCCGGAAGCCAAAAAACCAGTCATGGCCAATATTATAATTTTGTTGGCAAACCACAGATTTAATAACCCAAAATACCTATCATTTCTTTTCCCATGTGATTCTCTTTCTGTTTACCTTATGTATTATTTTTCCACACCTCCATAAAAAAAATTATATGTCCATACTACACACACATTCTATACATTCATTTGGCTCTCACATGAATATGCTTTCGTATAATTTTTCTGTTTTGGTACTGTCAGTTCTCTAGACAGGCACCTACTTCACAACATCAAGCAAAATCGTGATACATGTTTCAGTGGGTAATAACAAGAACTTTAATTATGGTTAGTTACGTTACGAAAAGAGGACATGGAAAAAAATGACAAGTCTTTGTCCTCAAAGTTTCCTCAACCTGTTTTCAACTGAAACAAACTGTGGTATTCATGCTATTTCTGAAATCTTGCTAAGTCATTTGATATAGAACTTATTGATAAAAATCTTTTCATTTTTAACTACAACATCAAAAACATGGTTAGTTACGTTACGGTTAGTTTACGTTACATTTTGTCCATCCACACAAATTTGCATTTATTTATTTCTTTTTCAGATTTAATGTGCATATGTGGGGCTTTATTACTTTCAAAACAATGAAAAGAAACTATTTGAATAGAAAAAACTGCAGAATAAATTATAATTTTTCTTAAAACTGAGATTTAGTCACAGTAGTCCCATATGTGGTATTTCATGTATGGTTCTGATTCTCCTAGAGGGTGCTGTTGAAGATGTGAAATTATGTCCCCCATTGTTTCTTCATGATTCATACCCATTCAAACCATTGAAATGTAATATTATTCGAGAAAGACCAATTTATATAATATGTGATTTGTCCAATAATTCACGGAATTGCCCATATATATATTACTCATCGATCAATTAGCATTTCTTTTCCTACCAAAACTCAATAAATGCTTTCTATATTGAATGATAAAACTGATATTTTACCGATTTTTACTCTCAGACTTTCAGCCTCTGTTGTTTCAACAAGGGTAATATAGTACAAGTAATTAAATAAGCCGAACTGACAGACCAAAATTGTCAGTTTTCTAGTTATTTTTTGAGGGCGAATGGCGTTATTTAACAGGTCATTACAGATGCATCAAGATGTAAACATAAAAACTGATGGATTTCTTTTTCTTTATACCGAAACATTGCAACAGAAACGGGCTCGGTTCCCAATCGCCGCTGGAGTTGCAATAGGAAAATTCAGGTCCAAACGGTGTCATATCGTCCGCACACGAGAGGAGAACTTTAGAGTTGACTTCGTATATTTCGCCCTCTGGTGGAGAATTGGGTGATGAAGTGAAATTGACGTTGGAAGGCGTGTCCGGAGCTAAACAACCTGTGACATTAATTTAAAACAGTGAAAGTATATTACTATAATTCATGATATCATATCATGAAGGAGCGAATTAAAAAACAATTAAACAGTAACCGAATGCCAGGGAAAGTGTTCTCTGGCCTTTCCACATTGGTAATTACACTTTTTCTGTGTGTCTCGCAACGTTTACTGTTTTGAAAAAAAAAACATTATAAGTGGAATTACAGATAAACTGGAGTAGATTACTGGATGATGATGTGAAATATTTCATTAGAGTTCCCCAATTTCGTTGGTTTCCAAGTTGAAGCATAATACGTTCGCATTATGATAATGGGAGTAGTTCATTTCAAATGTGATAAATAGTTTAGGATTTAAAGTTAAACAGGTGGATTTTCCGTCGTTGGCCCTATGGTTGCTTTATTCACAATTAATATTGTCCCCACTTGTAGTTTCCTATGTTAGTACTTTGTCAGCATAATTGTTTGTGTAGGGAGACATTTTGGCAACATTAAAGTGAATGTATCAACCAGGGTTTTGCAGTTACAAACATAACGTACGATAATGTGCACCATGCAGTACCTTCCGGTGGTACCCTTACCATTATAATGGCTTTGAGAATAAATGGATCAGACACATTATAAGTTATCCATTTTACTCTTTAGGTTTCGTTCCTATTTTCAGATGCTGGATTTTTACATGGGTAGGGTGTTGTTTATTTTTGTTTGTTCGATTGTTTTTAAAGGTAAATGACATGATTGGGGGTAGTCCTCAACTTGGGCTGGTACTCCTCTAGAATCAAGTAAACTATGCAAGGATTCTCCTGTGAAAATCTTGTGCTCAAACGTTGACTCATTCTAAAATAAACAATGTCAACATCACTCGTAGCATGGAAACCTGCTGTGTGGCTCTCTACGTTGCTTATTTTTATCGTCCCCGGCAAAAAATAAGATATTTCTATGTTTATGCTTGATTCTCCTTAAGTAAACAAATTACAGACAAATCCTCCTAGGTGGGAGATCCACTCCTGCTAGTGTATAGTTGGTATGTATTTCAACTCATTTGGTTCTTGAGGCATTTTCAAGTGTTCCCAGTGTCACAAACCTTTAAATCATTCATATCAGTATTCTATCTGTCTTTTAAAACATTAAAATTTTTGAAACCTCTCCAATATTCGTGATATATGAGAAGAGCGTACAGCATTCTGAAAAATACCGCATTTTTATTCGACGAGTACATTTCCGTTATTCCAAATTATTTGATTGTTCAAAGCGTCTTCTGTATTCACATTGTTTTGCAGTAACGACCAACAGTTCATTATCGAGTTATAAAAATGTGGAATCTTTAACCCTAAAAAGCCCAAGCTATTTTTGGTTCTCCGTGGCCCAAGGGGGGGGGGCACATTGTGCCCCCCTTCTCTAAAATCTTTATTTTTTGACCAATCACTATCAAATTTGGCACACATGCAAAGCAACTCAAACTCTACAAAACGCAACCATCAAAATTTCTGAAGGTCACCACATGGGGGCGCTATTCACCATAATATAATGAAATACATGGATTTTGTTGAATATTTCGAAGTTTTCGTCTTTAATATCCCTTGTATACACTCACAAGTGATTAATTTGTCTCTAAATATACAAGATCACATATTTTAAGAGAGAAAATAAGTATTTTGATTAAACTTTAACTGTTTGGGGCTCATATTTTGTGTTATGTATATATTTTGTGTTATGTATTATATATGTATTATATAATACATATAGTGGGAATGTAATGCGTATATGCACAAATTGCTATGCACTGTTGGTTGCACTAGAGAGTTAATATAACTTGAATAAATGCATTTTTTTATCATTCTGGTAAACTTTTTTGATGGAATTGCACTTTCATACATCAAATCTTGTAATCTGATAATTGAAAATTGAAAATAAAGAAAAAAAGCAAGAAAAATGAATTTTCTATATTTTTTTATTGTTTTGGCACCATTTTACCCTTCAAAAATAAAAAAAAAGAAATGTATTGAATATGTTTCGAAATAAATGAAACATACGTTTCATGTCATATTTGAGTCAATAGATACGAAAAGCAGGTGGCAGTAACTCTTCTATGTAGTAAAAATAGAAGAAAACACAAAAAAATGACACACATGACCTTCAAAATGTTGTTGCCATGGCAACACTATTTCACTGGTAACCCTAAACTATACACCAAAATGTTCTTCATAAAATTTTAGAAAAAGTCACCAAGTTTGATCAAATTTGGACAAAAATTGTGGACGTGGTGAAAAAAAATGGTAGGGGGCACAATGTGCCCCCTTGGGCTTTTTAGGGTTAAATGGAAAACACTTGTTTCATAATTATAATTAAATAAAATTATTCCGCCCAACTTTCCTATGTAATATTTTAGGATACGGAACCAAATCTGTTTCTCAGTACTGTTAATTCTTTTCAACCATATTAGTTTTTGTGCGTTCACTACGAACTGAATGTCTACCATCTTGAGCCCCCCCCCCCCCAAGATAATCTTGTTTCGTCTTATCTTTGAGCGTTGATGTCTTGCCTTTAACCAAACAAAAAATGCGCTCCAAATTTTTTCTCGGACGTTTTTGATATTTGGCTGGTCTGCTGACATATGATGACATATTGATATCGTGTTTTAGTCGCAGAATAAAGGTCTGTACGGATTGCTGGGTAGGGGCGAGTCTGCAGGGGTTGACTACAATATGACGTGTCGTGACGGACAGGGATACACGGCGCCGACTGATGACGTCATAAAGACGTGTGGAGAAACATGTAAGCCAATTTACTTCTTCCTATTACTGAAACACTAACACGTTTAAAAGTGTGAATTTCAATTTATTTCAATTCCACATATCATAAAAATAATACAAACAAATATACAATATACAAAAATAATACAATAGGTTATGAAAACTATGTCAATGAAGTATATGGTTATACAGTAATGAAACGTAATAGTATTGGAAATGGGGGTAGTTACAAAGCACAAGGCTTGAAATGGGACAACCCCGAAATGAATATAGTCGGTATTAATAAAATAATATTATGAATTGTTAAGATTGGACAAAATATACCTCAGTTAAGACCTTCAACTTAATTTTAAGGACATTGTATAACAATCTTTGGAGTTTTAAAATTCTGAGCTGCATGATTCCCCATGCTACCTGTGTCTCTGATACAGTCTAAAAATGAAGCCCTGAAAATTGCAGTTTAAAACGATCATTTAGTGCTTTAAAAAAGTGAAAATCATTGAGAGACCATTTCAGTGTTCCCCATGGACTGCTGTGTTGCAGAATTTCCTATCGGCTGAGAATAATAAATTAATGTGCCAATTTGTATCTGCACTTGTTTTACTAATGACAGCATAACTGTCAGAACTTTTGTGTTCTATGGTGTCGATTTGTCCATTCAAACACTGTCAGATATGTCAGACAGCAAAGTTCGACCACAGTGTTATACGTATATAGATATAACTTTAGTCAATGGTGAAAAATTAAATTTTCTGCTATGTGTTCTACATTGCCCTGTGCAATCTGTAATTGTTCTGAAAGTAACACGAGGTGAAGCGCTTCCATTTTGGACACATTGGGGAAAACAAAAAAATCGGGCCCCTCAACGTTTCTGCAATAAAAATATACATAGGAATATCTGCTCTCAAATAAAAATGATAAAATTCAAAGTCACATATTCCACTATGAACAATTTTCAATACGGATGATGTTATTTTCTGATGACAGGTGTTATACAATATAGTTTGTGAAGGATTGATGGGCTTTAATAATAATAATAATCATCATCATCATCATCATCATCATCATCATCATCATTTATCATCATGATCATAATCATCATCATTATTCATTCATCATAGTCATCATCATCATCATCATCATCATCATCATCATTCATCACCATCATCCTCATCATGATCATAATCATCATTATTATTCATTCTATATTTTCATCATCATCACTGTTATCATCATCATAACCATCATCATCATCATCATCATCCTCATCATGATCATAATCATCATCATTATTCATTCATCATAGTCATCATCTTCATCATCATCATTACTATTATCATCATCATAACCATCATCATTCGTCACCATCATCCTCATAATGATCATAGTCATCATCATTGTTTATTCATTCATATTCATCATCACCATTATCATCATCATCATCATCATCAACATCATCATCATCACTGAAATAATCTATATTGTTATGATTTTATTCAGGGGAGATAGAGGCAGATACCCAATTCTTCTACTACCGCTCGGGGGAAAGTCATGAATCTCTGCACAACGCGTCATTTGTTCCAGACCTCGCGAACTATACGAATTCTTTACAGGACTGTGTTTACAACCCGCAGTGCAATTATGACTACCGTTTGACCAATAACCGGGACATTGCACTGGCAACGCTGAGTTCCTACAACATGTTTCAAGAAGGCCTTGTCGCCATACAAAGGGGTGAGGCGCAGTAACCTGTCAGTCCATGTCTATATATCATTTATCGATCACACATTTATATACAATCTATCATATATGTATACAATTACTACAGTGTTTACCACAGTATCACCTTTTTTTTATTATAAGGGGAAAGGTATATTGTAACGATTTTTAAAACTGATGCAAATTCGGTGACTGCTGTTTTAGTGAAGTTCCGATCAACTGAAGATATGACGTCACTGGACCAGGGTTGTCGATTCTAGGGGCGGGGGGGGGGGGTGGGTGCTCCCCGATGAAAATATTTGGGACAAACATATTTTGACTCCCCCTAAAAAAATTATAATAATAATACTTTTTAAAACTTTAAACAATTATAAAACGCAATGCAAAATCATGTTAAAAATAAGTGCAAGGCATTACAAAATTATCAAACTTTACATAAAAAAATTTGCACAAACTTTTAAAATACATTTTTGAATGTTGACATTTTTGCCCCTCCCCTCCCATCCGAAAAAAAAATGGATCAACGACACTGCATTGGAACTCAAGGCAATACAATGAATGACGTTAGTGGCGTATCTAGGGGGGCAGAGGGGGCACGCGCCCCGGGCGCCACTTTAAAGGAGGCGCAAAAAGTGCAAAAGAGAGAAAAAGAAAGGGGAGAAAAGGAAAAAATATGATCCTGAAGGATCATGCTACCTTTCCTTCCCGGTCCATGAGGTAAAATGCATTAGAAAAAGTGGTCTAATAGAGTTAAAAATAAGAAATTTGTTCTAAAGCTCGGTCGCTCCGCTCCCTCGCATATTTTCTTTTACGATGTCGTAATTTCACAACCCAATATCTGTGCAATTGAAAAATAATTTTTTAAAGAAAGTGATCACAAATTTTACTAAACTGTAATTACAGTTGCCTTGCTATATACTATAAGTTTATCAACCTCTTGTTTTTTAATTACTTTAATTTAATACTTTTTCATTGGGATAAAAAAATGAATACATAATTGCTCAAACGTATTTTAGTTTTTTAATTTAGTCATCTCAGGAAATCCAAAAATTTCTTCACATACTGCGTTTTTGTGAAATAAACACTTGTCTTGAAAATTTTGCACGATATAAGAGAAAGAACTTCAGTATCAACACAATATTCCATAATTATGAGCATGAGTGTAATTTTCCGTTGTATTTCTCTTTAACTTCCAGTGAACGTGTGTCCGTATGTGGCAGAGCCTTTGCACGGGACTAAAGAATACATCAATAACACCAACCACAACGGGGAGGATGCGGAGATTATGTTTTCGTGTCCGGGTATGGTACTGGTGGGACCGAAAAATCGGGTGTGTGAACTTGTCGAAGACGAGTTAGCATGGTCTGGAGCTGACTCGGGAACGACCCAATGTGTTTGTAAGTATTTTGGGGGTTGGAGGTGCGATCAACAACTTCAGATAATTTGCTTATTAAACAAATGGAGTATACAGGGTGGCCCAGAAAGAATGCTACGAGTATAATCGCTAATTTCTTCACCATTTTTGGCAAAATGTCATTAATTTTATTTCGTTGGTTAGAACGTTCTTTTTCCAATAAAATGATACCAAGATCATTGATTTTGAGTAAGGCGTTTTGATTCTAGGGCCATTTTTCGGAGGCAATGCAATTTCCCAAATTCGCCAATTTTTCTACAGCGGCGGTCATCGGAACGCCTAGATATCTGTTGGCCTCTGATGCTTATGGCCTATACAGCGGCCGCATACCCAGACACGCGATCGTAAATGGAGGTGTGCTTAGCATCGTCTTCTTTATCAACCTGGATAGCCTCTGCTTTACAAAAGAAGACGAACTAGAATCGAAAATGAAAGTTAAACTGCATTGGTGACGATGACGATGCTAGCTACACCTCCATTGTCATCGCGGTTTGTCTGGTATGCGGGCTGGTATGGCAAGCTCAGAGGCCACAATATCTAGGCGTTCCGATGACCACCGCTGTAGAAAAATTGGCGAATTTGGGAAATTGCATTGCCTCCGAAAAATGAACCTAGAATCAAAACGCCTTACTCAAAATCAATGATCTTGGTATCATTTTATTGGAAAAGGAATGTTCTAACCAACAAAATGAAAATTAATGACATTTTGCCAATAATAGTGAAGAAATTAGCGATTATACTCGTAGCATTCTTTCTGGGCCACCCTGTATAAGTTCAGCGCAGTGGCGACCAGAAGTATCATCACGTTCCGAACGAGTGTAAACGCGATCCCAAAAACGAATTTCGTTTCAATAAACGCAAGGCATACATTTGCTATGATGGATTTGCGTTTCGTCGCGTTTGAACATCGTTTCAAGGAACGCGTTTCTGTGAACGCGTTTGGAACGTGACGAAACTTTCTGTCGCCAGTGTACATGGCTTTTAAGAAGTAAGGGAAGGGAAGAAGAAAGGGGGCCGACAATGGAGAGGGGATATATTGGATTAAGGTGGAAGACTCGGATGATGATGATGATGATGATGATGATGATGATGATGATGATGATGACGATGATTATCGTGATCATGATGTTGATCATATTGATGATGATCATGATAACGATGATGAAGATGATGGCAATAATGACGATGATGATGGCGATGATGATGATAATGATGGTGATGATGATGATGAAGATGATGATGATGATGATGATGATGATGATGATGATGACGATGATTATCGTGATCATGATGTTGATCATATTGATGATGATCATGATAACGATGATGAAGATGATGACAATAATGACCATGATGATGGCGATGATGATGATAATGATGGTGATGATGATGATGAAGATGATGATGATGATGATGATGAAGATGATGAAAATTATAACGATGATGACGATAATGAGGATAATGATTAAGATAATTAGGTGATGATGATGATGATGATGATGATTATGAAGATGATGTCAATGAAGATGATGATGAAGATGATATTAATGAAGATGATGATGATGGTGATGAAGATGATGACGGTGATTATGATAATGATGATGGTGATAAGGAGGAGGATTACTTATAAGATGTTTTCACTGTTTTGTTTGTTTGTTTTTCTTTTCGCTTCATCAAGATTCATCGTGTGGGGCGTTGGAGCCGCCTGAGAATGGATATCTAACTATGTCTGACGAGGTTACGGCAGAATTTTTTTGTAACTCCCCCTTGACTCGGAATGGTGCGAGCTCTGCCACTTGTAGCAACGGCGAATGGAGCAGCCTTCCTCCGACGTGCGAAAGTAAGTACATATTGATTGAATAATTTGAAGTTAACAAACAACTTTCAAACCATCAACTAAGGCATAGTACCGTCAAAATGGCAATTTGGTACAGAATAAACCATGTGTAAACAGTAGAACACTGATTTTATAATAAACTCTTTGCACACATCGCTATGCTGAGAGAGTGTTAACGCGGTAATGAATATGTGGGACCGTGCAACGCCATCGGCCTTTTTTTATTGCAATGCAAATGAAATATTTTTTCACCTCACAACCAAGGAAATCGT
This sequence comes from Eucidaris tribuloides, assembly GCA_001188425.1. NCBI lineage: Eukaryota > Metazoa > Echinodermata > Echinoidea > Cidaroida > Cidaridae > Eucidaris > Eucidaris tribuloides. The sequence goes on from JZLH01S0370859.1 coordinate 23,410, forward strand.
GAACTCTGATAGCAGACTCTCCATCTCCGACCTGTACTTCAGTTTCATTTACTTTCACATTTCTTAATTGTTTTTCTTCGTAAATCAGCAATTTAGTGGCAACGCCGCAACTGGTTTATTATTGGTATCCATTTTATCTGTCATTGTTGTTTTTGCTGCATTTGTTGTCGTTGCTGTGTTGTGTGTTTGAGAAGAAAACGGTCGTACGTGGTTATTGAAATGTTAACAACTATTAAAGGCACTGTATAACAATGTTTCCAGTTTAAAAAAATCTGAGCTACATGATTCCTCATGCTACTAGTGTCTTTGATACGGTCT
>JZLH01S0370885.1:27390-37913 GCA_001188425.1 Eucidaris tribuloides
AGTAAGTTGACAGGATTCACCTGCCCATTTACTCCCATAGACGTACTGTGTGTAGATCTAGGCTATTTTACTGGCCCCTAGTATTAATTGTTTATTCATCCATATCTTGCCAGTTTCAGCATAAATTTCCAATCTTTTGTATTCTAGGGTATTTATTTGTCCATTCAAGCACTACTATATAGCTCAGATATCAAAGTTTGACATTTTTTTTTTAAATTGAAGCTCCACAATGTTAGCCTATCACTTTAACATCGGTGGATTGGCCAAGAATGAATTTTGGAGTTATATCATTCAAATTCGCAAGAAGAAATTACCTATTCTACAAAGTTATCCAAAAACAAACAATAAACAACAACAACAACAACAACAACAACAACAACAACAACAACACATGCAGGGCCTTTCAAAAGGGAAGGCATAGATTTCATTGTAATTAAACGAGTACCAATGAAGGATTTTCCAAAACAGACAAAAATAATCGAATTTATCTTGATTTTACTAAATGCAGAAAGGTTGTCACTGTTACAGAATTTGATTGAAATAAATTATAGCTTTTTCCAAGCAAGTTCTTTATATTGGCCTTCTAGAATTACCTGTTCTTTGTGGTACCTCAGTGGTTGTGATGACACCAACTGTCGAACTAATGGTCGCCCGAGTGCTGGTCGCCTGACTGGTGGTCGCCTGACCGGTGGTCGCCCGAGTGCTGGTCGCCTGACTGGTGGTCGCCTGACCGGTGGTCGCCCGAGTGCTGGTCGCCTGACTGGTGGTCGCCTGACCGGTGGTCGCCCGAGTGCTGGTCGCCTGACTGGTGGTCGCCTGACCGGTGGTCGCCTGACTGCTGGTCACCTGACTGGGAGTTGTTTGATTAGTTGTCGTTTCAGTCACCGTGCTCCGTGCTGGGCCTGCAAAACATCCAAGACAACGATTAATACCGTGCAACAACGAGAGTGTTTTGTCTAACACGGATAGCACGTGTTAGCCCAATAATGATTCCAAAAATATGAACATTTCAACAACCTTGCCTGAAAGGTAATATTAGTGTTGTTTGAAGTAAATTCAGTTAACGTCTATTAGTAAAATTAGCTGGTGTTAATTATAACACCTTCCCCATTGCGTATAGCTTTCGTGTAGAAGATATACCGGATGGGGTAGTGGCACCCGTAATGGAAAGCAAAAAAAAAACACGAATTACAAGTTAACAAGTTAGCATCAAAGTGACTACCGCTACGAGTATAGTAGTAGTAGTAGTAGTAGTAGTAGTAGTAGTAGTAGTAGTAGTAGTAGTAGTAGTAAGCCTACTACATGTAGTAGTAGTAGTAGTAGTAGTAGTAGTAGTAGTAGTACGTACTACTACTACTACTACTACTACTACTACTACTACTACTACTACTACTACTACTACTACTACTACTACTACTACTACTACTACTACTACTACTACTACTACTACTACTATATCTACAAGGTTACTGCTCTGAAAATTTACTAATACTTCTAATAGTAGTAGTAGCACTGCTACCGCCAATAGGCTACTACTACAACTACTACTTGGGGGATTAGCTTTTCTGATTAGACTAGAATGAGTACATGTGTGGACCTTTTCTTCTAAAAGTGGAAAACATTAATCAAATTTTGATCTTAATTCATTAGATATAGACAAAGCCGTGAGAATCACCAGGTGTGTCAGTTGTTGCAGTAGATACGATCGAACCCACTGTAGATCCAGTACTCGCTGTTGATGAACTGCTTATTGGTGTTACCGTTGTTTGCTCTGACGTGCTCTGTGTAACTGTCGTGAAAGTTTGAAACAAGTGACATGAATACATAGCATTCAGTCTCTTTTGCAATCCTACCCCACATGACGGCAATCTGCAGAGATTTTTTTTTTCAGACACGATTAATACCGTGCAACAACGGGAGTGTTTTGTCTAACACCGATAGCACGTGTTAGCCCAATAACGATTCTAGAAATATGAACATTTCAACAACCTTGCCTGAAAGGTGATATTAGTGTTGTTTGAAGTAAATTCAGTCAACGTCTATTAGTAAAATCAACTGGTTTTTAATTATAACACCTTCCCCATTGCGTATAACTTTCGTGTAGAAGATATACCGGATGGGGTAGTGGCACCCGTAATGGAAAGAAAAAAAAAACCCACGAATTACAAGTTAACAAGTTAGCATCAAATATATTTTAGGTCACTACCGCTACGAGTAGTAGTAGTAGTCTACTACTACTGCTACCACCACCACCACTACTACTACTACTACTACTACTACTACTACTACTACTGCTACTACTACTACTAATATTACTACTACTACTACTACTACTACTACTACTACTACTACTACTACTACTACATCTACAAGGCTACTGCTCTAGGAATTTACTAATACTTCTAAAAGTAGTAGCACTGTTACTGCCAATAGGCTACTACTACTACAACTACTACTTGAGGGATTAGCTTTTCTGATTAGATTAAAATGAGTACTAGTGTTGACCTTTTTTTCTAAAATTGAAACATATCAATCATTTTGGGTCTTAATTCATAGATACAGACAAAGCCGTGAGAATCACCAGGTGCTTCAGTTGTTGCAGTAGATACGATCGAACCCACTGTAGATCCAGTACTCGCTGTTGATGAACTGCGTATTGGTGTTACCGTTGTTTGCTCTGACGTGCTCTGTGTTACTGTCGTAAAAATTTGAAATAAGTGACATTGATACATAGCATTCATTCTCTTTTGCACTCCTACCCCCAAATGACGGCAATCTGCTGGGATTTTTTTTCCAGAGACTTGCGAGTTGGAGTCCCCATTTGCGTGATGAAAGCTAGAGTTTAAATATGAACCAAGCGCTGCGAGTCCAACACTTTTTGGGTGAAGGTGATAAGGAGGAAAACCTTGTAGAAAAGTTATGAATATAAACCCATTTTTTTTTCATCACGGAACATAGATGGATGGAAAGCAAAGACTCAGAGGAAGGAAAACTAGGTACTGATATCAGAAAACACAAAGACATCATACCACTGACAAACAAGTGTGGGATGTTCCCTTCATTATGAAACATGCTGAGCAGTAGTACATTGTAAAAGACGGGAAAGTTAACCCATTACCAGTTCGACCTCGATTGAAAGGGTAAGAGGATGCAGGCGTGACGCAAATAGCTGCAAAGCTAATTGAAATAATGTAGGAAAAGAGGTTTTCTGATGTGGACGTAGTTATACGAATAACGGATGCTACCCCTTTTGCCATCGTGGAAGATCCATTACTTCAACAAGAACTGAATAGTCAACGATAAGCCACGTCCGTAGATTCCTAGGGCCAGTTTCTATTAAAGATTGAAGATTTTGACTTTATCCTTTTATTACGTGCTTGTTTCTGCCAATATTTTGCCTGGAAAAGCTACATTTCGATTACTTCATCATTATATTTGACATCGTTGACTTTATGATACCCAGAAAACCCAGTGTATACACTCAACAACCTCTGGAACCCAGCTGCTGAAAGGCATGGATACACGTTACATTAACGTCACAGGAATATTCACTTTACTTATCCGACACAACACTGAACTACTTTTGATTAACCACCTCCTAAAAAATCATATCCCCAAAATGACAATAGATATTCAACAGGGATCTTTGACCTCCCTAATGCATTTAACTGCGAATTTACAATCATATCAACTCTACTAGATTCGTAAATGCATCGAAATTGGAGGACCAGGATGGATTCGTGGAGAGATGTCGAGACATGGAAACCAGTTAAAAGGTCTAACGGAACAAAATTTATGATTCTCACACAAAACTTTGTAAACGAGTTTATTCGAAACATAGTTGCTTGTACAAGACCGACGAATGTTCCAGAAAATTTATAGATGAAAACTAAGTATAGATTTTATTTGCGGATGATTTGAATTGTCATAATAAAAGAAAGATTGCATCTAGTTACCGACTTTCACGCATACAGAACCTGACAGACAGAGATCAAAAGGTCAATCTAGTGAGACATCAAGAACTACAGTTGTGGCCCACTTTGAGTTAGGCAAATGATTTGACACATGTTTGCACACATTGGGACTCTAAAATACTGTATGTTCAAGATAGGCAAACTTCCAGTTAGACATTCGACTTAGGAGGATAACTACCAATTGAAAAACACACACACACACACACAAAGCAAATTGGGACTGTAAGAAATATTTGAAATATGCGATAATTCGACTGAGGAGGTCGAGTTATTGGACGTCACATATTGATAGTAGATATACATTTGGCATCGTACCAAGTTGAATGAATATATATCTTTTTAAATTCATTTCATACAGTTTGATTTGCAGCCAACAGGAAGCGCTCACCCTTTGTATACCAACATTTTCTTATCCATTGGTAGCAAGTTGAACCGAATGTCGACGCAGTATTCAAAGGGCAAGAACATGATTGAAAGCGGTCCTAATCTACCATATGATGCTATTATAAAATACTATTTACGGTTACTCCTGTGAAAACTCCATTTGCACACTTTCCTCTTGGCTAGCACAACTACAATCAGAAATCGATGTGGCATTGACAATTTTATGTGGCTTCCTATGGGTTCAAATTCGATCAGAGTCAGACATTTTGTCAGCACTGGGAAATGTATGCTTATTTTTCCACAAATATAAACAATCAATACAAATCCTTCCATGCTAGGAAACACTTTGTCCAGTCTCAACTCATGTCGTTCCATTGGATTTGTATTCTACTTTCTCTCAATCATATCACTTCCTTTTAAGGTCGAGCTGCTGTGGTTACTGGGACTTAAACGGAGAAGGAGCTAGCAACTAACAGGCATAAGTTAAGAAAAAAATTGAATTCTTGCCAACCAATCAGATCACATTTGCACAGGTCAGGAGCTGACGATGCGTGACGGATGCATGCCACCCGATGTACGTTAGTCGCCCCGTGGTAATGTATGCACTGTTTGAATTGATAAGCTCCTCCCCCTATAGCTGTTTCTGCAAGTTTTATCCCGGGGTAAAACTTGCAAAGACGTAAAATTAACACAAATTAAGAAATTTATAGGGCCTTCCTGAGGGTGAGTATCACACAGTATCCCTTATTTAGGCTGTCTTATCACCATGTACCATAATTCTCACAATGTCATTTTTTCTTAACTTATGCCTGTTAGTTGCTGGCCCCTTCTCCCTTTAAGGTTTTAGTGTGACAGAAGATTTTAGAACTAAAATAGTGTGTGGCAAGAGTGAGTAACAAAGTAGCAATACACTGAAAGAACGGTGAATCATTCTGTAAATATCAGTGTTCGTTATATTATTTGTCTGGTTATGCATTTTTAAGAACATAAGACAGGTTACCTTTTTTTTTTGCACAGCAAATTAGGTGGCAAGTGACTTTTAGTTTTGAATAAACACAGTCATTATCAGATTATCAGCAACAAAACCACTATTGCATACACCACCACACCCAATACGACCCCCATCAACGACATTCACCACCTGATACCAGGGGCGTCGATCCATTTTTCGGATGGGTGGGGGGAGGCAAAAATGGAAAAAAAATGTCAAAAATTTTCGGTGGGCTCCGCGCGCCGAATTGCAATATAAAAATTTTGCGCGCGATACGCGCCGAAAGATTTAAAATTGTTTATTTTCAATAGTATTTTTATGCTTAGTTTTATGGTTTTGTAAAGCTTTCCAATGCCCCTCTTTTTTACATGTCCTTACATTACATGTTATGAATTTTTCACAAGAGTTGTAAAAATTAATGCAGGGGGGGCATATTCGATATGTTGCCCCGCCCCCCATATTTCATTGGGTGCGACTGCCTCCCTTTACCCACGTGGATTGATGCGCTGACCTGATACCACAACCATAGTGCGCACCTACCACGCAAACACAGCATTACGTCATTACTAGGTCATCATCATCTTAATTCTACCTTCCTTTACCAGGGCGGCCCCAACATGAGGAAACGGTGCCGCCGTCCATGGTTTTTCAAACAATAACAATGGGGGGGGTTTTATATTGGACAACACCGGCCCCCAACCATGATTTCCCTGAGGCCATATAACAACAACAAAAAGTAACTACTCCTTTTTCAAAATACGATAACTTTTAAAAGAAACGATTTTGAGCAAAATAATTTGGAAATGGTGTTCCTGCCTGCACTGATTGTCTAACTTCTGTGTGAAACTGTGATTGATTTGTCAAGTCATGCATGAGTGAGCACGTATTTAATGCAAAAGGGTCACATTTCAAAAGTCACAAGGGTCATTTTGAGGGATTTGTGATGCAGGATTTTGACAAATTATGTTTCTGTTGAACGATTAATCACTATTTATGTTACTCATCTATCGTTTGATCCCCTTACATCTCTTTTGGCACTTTACGCATATTTTATGCTTCAGTGCGCTCAATTTAAAAATTCTCATCCTTTATCAATTTAGAAATTGTAAAATCCATTAAGTTTATTGAGAAAAATGAAATCCAATATTTTTCAGCAAAATGTATCTTTACATGTTGTACGAACATAAAAGGTTGTAACCATGTCATGGTTGAGTGAGCACACTTTATGAACAAAGCAAAAAGTGTCATTATTTACCATTATTTTGGCATAAGAGATGACTCCTGTGACTTTTGAAAAGTGACACTTTTGCCTTTAATGCATGCTCAGTCATGCATGGCTCGACAGAACATTCACATTTTCACACAGATGTTAGTCAATAAGTGTAGGAATATTCCTGACAAATTATTTTGCTGAAACTCAATTCGTTAAAAAGTTATGGTTGTAGGAAAAAGGGGGTAGTTACTTTTTTTGTTGTGTGTAGCACCGAGGCACGATTCCTCCGATTTGTACTATCAATCAGTTCCCGTTCGCGTTCGGCCGTGGTTTGGCCGTCGAACGGGTTCTCGTCGGGCTTTTTTTTTGCCTCTCGCTTCGCTGATTGGCTTTGGTCTGACCGTGAAACACATTCCCGTCGTCGGCCCCGAGAAGATTTTACCCTGGCGCCACCCCGTTCTTTTCTTCTTTCTGGTTTTTCCCATTAGGGAAAATACTTTTTTTTTTTTAAATATAAGTTATTCTTCATTCATTCATTCATTCTATTTTTCCACTTGTGGGGTGGAGCACCCTTATCAACAGAGCTTTTTTACATGGTGGTCTACTAACCCGATTAAAAACAATACAATATAACAGAACAAATGAATACATTGAAATTTGCATTTGAATTATTGAAAAATACATAATTCTACAATCAGACATTGAAATAATTAATTGAGCAAATATAAAAACTAATGATTATTACAACATGAGAACGAACAAGCGATAATTACTAAAACAAATCTGATTAAAAAAAAGTTATATGTTATACTTGAAAAAAAAACCACTTTCATATTTTTTGTTATGAATCTTAATAAAAGGCAATATCTCCCTTTTGCATCCCTCCAGAAACCCAACCACCAAAATTTCTGCGTTCACGGCAGTTCTTATGCAGGACGTTTAAATGACCTAGAATTGGAAAATTACACAAAGTGCTACCTGTTATTTAGTCTTGATACCAGGCCCACTGAACTGAGTCAGTTTAGTCTCATTATCCAAGTATCCATCTATTGGTCTGCGAATCTGCGTGAGTTTAGCGCATTAAATTTGCCGTCTAGCAAGACAGAATATATGGTACACAATGTACGGTGAGATGTAAATTGATTTCCCATATCAAGAATGTTGAACGCCTATGAAAGGCCAGGTTCTGAAGGTAGATTAGTACTTTTGGTATAGACTTATCATAAATCAAATCAAAATTTAACGGTCTCTAATTTCAGCAAAACTGATTTGCTAGTTCCTGTACTTTGCTAAAGGTCCTAAGTCGTACCTTCTCCTATGTACACGAAATTTGCATGTTGTTCCTTTTTATGCATGCAAAAGAGATCCACTGCCTTTGAAATTGATTTTTTCTTTATGGAATACTGATGAAGCCAACAAAAAACACCCATTTGTTGAGTTGCTCCAGTCGATCCTTCTGTAGACCTAGTACTTATCGGTGAACCACTTATTGGGGATGCTGATGTTTGCTATTGCAAGGGAACTGTCGTAAAACATTTGACATGGAAGTATGCAGTATTTTTGGGTGAGTTTTATAGATTTAAAACTATGAGGCATATTACGAAAATCACGTATGCTGAGAATATCAAATATTCCCTATCAAATAGCATTATTTTCTGGAAAATAGAACACATTTATCTGCTACGGAAATGATATGTTTGTCAGGATTAACGCCACTGAGGATACAGATAAAGAACCGGCTATGCGATTGCTACTTCCGCCGCCGTCGCGCGTCGCCTCATGTCACTCGATTAGATAGCGCACTGTCCTGAACCCACATTTTGTGACCGAGTGGGTTCGAGTCCCCCAAAATAGATAATTGTTTGCTCTAAAAAAGTATACATATCGTGGAGGGAACAATTTATTCCGTCATATTTCATATCAAAATTCGATTGCTAGTGCTCTCTATCTTCAGTAGCGTAAGTCCTGCCAAATCATGAAATGAAATAAGAAAAGAAAAAAAAATGCGTCCCGGAAGCTCTCAGCGTAAACAGGAAGTAACAAGATCAACATAAATATCCATATAGCGTAGTGATTTTATTATCAATAACGATACGACAATTGCTTTCCTACCAAAAACGGTGACCAGCACGGCGACGACCACGGCAGCAAGGACGACGACAGCGGCGACGATCACGATGCATAGTATGGTCCTTGACCTCCCAGATGACTTCCGGTATTCTGGATGATAGGTGTCCTCACCGACACTGTCGCCATCCGCTGCAACGAAAATCTTTTTCCCGTCGGGTTCGTCATAGACGTGGTCAGGCTCCATATACTCCAACTCAATGTCGCCAATGATAGGATGGACATCTTTGGATGGCTCCTGAAAGGTCAAAGGTCATTAGAGAATATTCACAACATTGATGGGGAAATTGTTCATCAGTAACCTTTTCATGACTGGCACAGTTAAGTTTTAGAATTTAATACATCTGATATATAATATTTTTGTAGTGTCTTCCTCCGCTTTAAATCGTATCCCTACGTTACATCTTATGATTTTTTTTTCAAGTTGTCATTTGGGGTGGTGATTGCTCCTTCCCCCCCCCCCCCCGCGATCGACGCCCCTGCAAAACAGGTCATACGTGTCCGAGAAATGCATATGTTTTGACACATAGAGGTGAACCAATGATCACTTTCTCATAGTTGTACACCACGATGATCAACCATAATTAAAAGCAAAAGTTCACCCTGCATGGTGTCAAGTTGTTTCAATAAAAGTAGAAAATTAAAATAAACATATTAATGAAAGTTTGGCGAAAATCCACAAATGAATAACAGAGTTATGAAGTTTCAAAGTTTTACTTTAGTGACGTCACCTGCGAGAAACTGTCGTGCAATATAAATTCCATAAATTGTAATGTTTTAATGGTTCGTGATAATTGAATATTTTCTTTCATAGAAGCCTTATTGAAATAATATTTCTGATAATATATGGAATGCACATGTGAAACCATTTTAAAATTTCTAACAAAACCGCATTTTTATGTATAATCTATATCACATGGCTCATGGGAGCTGTTCGCATGTGACGTCACAAATTTAAAAGTTGAATATTCCATAACTATATTATTTTTTCATGAATTTTCGTCAAACCGTCATTAATATATTCTCTCATTTTTCTGCCTAAAACCAACTTGACCTCAGGGTGAACCTTGTCTTTAAATATGGTTGGAGGAAACCTCAACTTAATAATTCGATACTTGAATATCAAGAAAAACATAAGCTTTCCTGGGGAGGCGTCACGGATGGGGGCGGGGAGTTGGCCGCCACCTAATGTTGTTTTTACACTGCATGCCACTTTTCTTCCAGACCCAATAATTCTTTTTGTTTGTTTGTATGTATGTATGTATGTTTGTTTGTTTGTTTGTTTGTTTTGCTTGTCAAATCAATTTGCATCATCGATCATACAAAATATTGTGTACATCCACCTATTGTCGATGGGTATGCCTCCGCCCACTATTGCATACAAATATGCAATACAAGTACAAAATATATCTAACAAAGATACAAAGTGCAAATATGAACAAACGACAACATTATAAGAAAGGTTGACAACAGCTCAAATGTGACCTGTCACCACGATACCCTAATAAAGTCGCACACCCCGAAGTTAAGGAAAGTACAAAATAATTGTAACTAGAATATAAAATATAAGCAAAGTGTCTTCAAAAATCTAAATTTGAATGGCCTTCACATGTTGCAACAGTTTGAATATTTATATTTTACACCCGAAGTATATTTCTTTCTACTTTTATGTTGTATATGCTGTGCGACTTTATGAATTTGGGTACAGAGTAATTATTATAACAGTATATGTCATAAATTGTTACCATAGTCCAGTCCGACTCTTAAAAATTGTCCTCCCAATTGACCATTACGATATACTTTTACCACAACTTCAGCTTAAAAAAATACAGTC
>JZLH01S0370885.1:38844-64314 GCA_001188425.1 Eucidaris tribuloides
CCTTGTAATGACACTGCCCCCCCCCCCCCCGGGAGAGTTTTACATTCTAGGTTATTCATTTGTGAATTCATTCACTACAATGTAGCTCAGATTTCAAAGTTAGACCTTTCGTAGTTAACAATGTTAGACAGCGTCTTTAATTCCAATGACTGTGTTGCGACGGCATTACCTATGGAAAGTTGAACACGTCCTCATTTGTGACTATTCAAACAGAAAATTATGAACATTTTTATTTTTGGCACATTTGTGAAGATACCATCATTTCATTTTTATTTACTTAAATCCAGTGGAATGTACTTTTTGGTGGCGTGATCACATTTTATCCACAAACATGAACCATGAAGCTGTGGGTTGGAGCTGTATGAATGAATGACAATATTGAATCCGGTATTGAATTTGCCGGATAACGTTCATGCTCACCAGCGGGTTTGCATGATGCTATTTGGATCGCTTGTATTTACCAACACAACTGTGACGGCACCTCTGCAGTTGGCTTTCAATAGCAATAGCGGTCGAGGGCACTCATTGTACTAGTCTGGCTTCCAGCCTTCTTTATAAGGAAATTTTCAGTTAAAGTAATAGGCTAACATTGTGGGGCTTCAAATCACAAAAAAAATTGTCAAACTTTGCTATCTGAGCTACATAGTAGTGTTTGAAAAGACAAATAAACACCCGAGAATACAAAAGTTTAGAAATTTATGCTGCCACTGGCACGATATGAATGAATAAACAATTAGTACTGGTGGGGGGGGGGGGTAGGAAAAATAGCCTAGACGCACACACAGTAGGTCTATGGGAGGAAATGGACAGGTGAATCCGGTCAACTTACGATTTTCACTTTTTTAAAGCACTAAATAATCAGTTTGAAATACAATTTTTCAGGGGTTCATTTTTAGACCTTATATCAAAGACACTTGTAGCATGGAGGATTATGTAGTTCACATTTTTTAAACTGAACAGCGTGTCCCTGAAAAAAAATCCCTCTCCTAGACAAGAGAATGATTACCAAAATCTGGTTTTACATTCAATTAAGTTATTTTAGAAAGCTCATTTTATCTTCTAACTTCTGTGAAAATTTCATTGGTCTCGCTTCATTGATTTTAAATACACAGTCCATTATGTAACAGCAGTGCTTTTCAGTCCATTCCAAGTTTGCAGTGCTTCATCAATGCAATCAACCTGAATGGTAATCAGGCGGAAGGATGTGCAGGAGAACAATAAAGGTTTACTAGCTGGACATTGAAGAACAAACTTTAACTGGAACACATCCTATGAAAATAAACATGACCAGTGGAACTGAATTTTGATTAGTTTCCATTTTAAAAAGTGAATGAACTAATTTACAGGAAGAACACAGTCATTGACATAAAAGTGAAGCATGGAATAATGCATTGGCATGTCTGTAGTGTGCATTTCTTTTTAGTAAACTTTGAATGGGCCGAAAAGCAATGCTGTTACATAAGAGCCTGTATATTCAAAACTAATAAAACGAGACCATTGAAATTTTCACAGGAACTACAAAATTAAGTGGGCTTTTTCAATATGTAAACTTAATTAAGTATAAAACTTGATTTTGGTAATTATTCTGTTGTCTACCAGAGGGACTTTTTCGGGACACGCTGCATGCGACAAAAGTTTCTGGTCATGAGAGGGTAGAAAAGGGAAGGGATCAAGTCTTTTTGGCGAATAAAAGTGACTGGAAAAAAGATAGGAGGAGAATTTAGGTATCCGATCCACTCTAGCGACTATTTGAAAACATGTGAATCTAACATCGTTATATTACATTCTAACAATATTATACGGGGCTTTTTTAAGGGGGGGGGGTTATTGTCTACCGTATACCCATCAGAGAAGAGGAACAGCATATTTGTGGCTAAGTACTATGCATGCTGTATCATGTATTGGGGCAAAGGATATGATGTCCAACTCATTTTTAAAAGTGGCCCTTGTCCCCCACCTGATCAAGCCAACGAATTCATCCGTCTTTCTGTCCCACCCACCCATCCCACCTCCCCCCCAAAAAGAATACAGTTTAGATACATTTTGACAAGAATGTAATGTAGATCGTATGCAATAAAAAAAAGATTAATAATAGTTATCACTGTTAAAATATCATGTGAATAAAATACTAAAATTCACAAAACGCTCAAGCAGACAAACCACACACACACACACACACACACACACACACACACACACACACACACACCTACACACACGAGCGCACGCACGCACACACACACAAACATAAACACATTCATACACACAAACATACACAGACAGGCAAACAGACAGACAGACAAATGTCTGCAACTCTGAGCAAACTGAAGCAAACTGAAAGGAGTCTCTTATGAATGCAACACAATGACTATTTCCAGAAATAGAAATCACCCCTGGCTGCCAGACCATACACTAGTTAATCTTTCATGCCCGACATATCTGTACAAATCAACAAAACCCACTGCAATACAATAGTTATGAAATGATTTCCCTGAAGTGTGTTTGTACATCAGCATCACACAGCGTTTTTGTTGATCTATGTGTGATGTCAGGGAGTCAGGGAGAAAAAAAATGGCATGGTGATAATAAGATTGAACTAGAAAAACACCGACTGTCTATTAAGTGTCGCGCTTGCGTTAATCATGGACCCTACCGGTCCATGCGTTAATCAAGGGTATGGCAAAAGGAGCATGGGGCGTGTCCTCATACAATGGAGACCGAAAGTATTGTCACGTTCCGAACGCGTGCAAACGCGATTTCAGAAACAAGTTCGTTTTAATAAACGCAAGGCACGCATTAAATACTATACGGTGGTTTTCCGTTTCAGCGCATTTGAACATCGTTTCATGAAACGCGTTTCAGTTGACGCGTTTGGAACGTGGCAATACTTTCGGTCGCCACTGCGTTTTAAAACCTAAAATTATTTCCACCAAATCGTATTAATATAATTCATATAACTAACGTGTAGGCCCTACCATGGCCTTTTCTACCTCCATGGCCTTTACTAATCTAATTCTATAGGACGGGGGATGTGTGAGGGTGTATATGTGGGTGTGGGGGAGGGGGCGATGTCGCTGGAATGTTGGCCAAAATAATAACTCCTGCTGTAAAAAGCATTATATAACAATGTTTTTGTTTTAAAAAAAATGTCAGCTGCATGATTCCCTATGCTATCAGTGTCTCTGATAAGGTCTATTATAGCTCTGAACAAATTTTAGTTCAAAACGATCATTAAGTGCTTTTAGAAAGTGAAAATCATTGAGCGACCATTCCAGTTTTTCTCTCAGCTGAGAATAATTCATGTGCCAATTTTTATCTGTACATATTTAACGAGTGACACCAAAATTGTTTGAACTTTTGTGTTCAAGGGTCCATTCAAACACTGCCAGATATGTCATATAGCAAAGTTTGACATTTTTTTTTTGGTTTAAATATGGCTTCCACAATGTTATATAGTGCAAGGTAGTTTGTTGAGTGTATTCAGTGTTGGGAACAGGTGTACCATCGGCATTGTCTTCGATCACGATCGTTTTGTTTTGAATTCTGATCTCAATCTGAATCTGAATTTGAATAGCAAGCAAGCGGTTTGGAAAACTTTGAACAAGAAGGAAAACGCGTTTTGTAGTGTATCCTTTTAACAAAAAGTCAACCTCTGACCTCTCTATCCGATTCTCATTCCATCATTCTTGCTGGTTCATTGTTAATCGGACTAACTTGTAACGGCATTTTTCTGTTTACAATGACAAGAGAAATAGAACCCACTTCAGCCGACCAGACGAGCAAGCTTCCATAATCAAAACAGTTCTTTTAAAGAGAATACACAGTACTGGTTGATGATGGAAAATCTTTCATCATAATGTCACATTTCATTAGTTTCCAGGTGAGAGTACATTACATTTGCATTATAATGTGGGACTAATTCACTTCATATGCAATAAAAAGTTGAGGGATTGGCAGTTTGAATACCCGACTGAGTCAACTCAGTTGCTGAAGTGTGAATCGCATAGTCCCACACACTGATTTCTGTGTTAGTACTTTGTCAGCAGTGGGGATTTGTGTAGCAGATTTGTCAAAAACGAAGTGTTCTGTTGTTTTCAACTACTCTCTCCGGACTATAGTGACATTTTTAGAATACCATCTGTTCACAGAAGGTTTGAAAGCAGCTGATATCAACATGATGTTGTTCTGCAATAAGCAACCAGTACTGTGTATTCTCTTTTACCATTTGGACGCCTGGAGTAAATGGGGTGAAAAGCGAACATAATCGCTTATTCCATAAAACAAATATATATAAATATCCAGAAACATTGTAACGATTAATCAACAAAGCATTGTAAACTAAGCTGGAAGAAAGACTCTTCAATAAGTTGAAACACACCTTATTCATATTTCACAGCATATCTCACTGATCTCCTTACTAAATAGGAACCTGGCATATTAAAATCTGAGATCACGCCAAAAGGTTTTATTTGTAGTACCCATTATCGCTACCAATTACTATGTTAAACGTAGTTTTTGTCATGCAGCACAGGCACTGTGGAAATCGATCGGCAACGGGTATACTGTAGTCGGCGACAAAAAATCTAATAAAAAGAGTCCAGAAGCTAGACTAGCTACGGGCCTGCCCCTGTACTGCCATTTTGAGCAAACAATCAGAACAAAATTATTGAATAAACAATTACAGATATACGAGTATGATTAACATAAGGCCCTACGCTGATAAGTCCATTTCAAACGGTGCACTAAGTACGATTTCTAGCTTGATATGCCCTATTTTTTTCTGCCTTTCTAATTTCTTCCTTTATTTTTTTTTTGCCAGCCGATTGGAGGGGGAGAGGCACGTGGGCCCCGTACCCCCCCCCCCCCCGTAGTTACGCCATTGGAATAATAGAAAAATATGTAGACTGGTTAACGTTATAAAGTAGGCCCTAATACAATTTTGTCGCAGAAACAACACAACGTAAGTGCATTCAACGGTTAACGATAGAAATAATATCAAACACTCTGGTGTTTTTCTTTGGTTGCCGAATGGCCTGAAATGACCTTGTTGTTACAACTGAAGCCTCTATACAAAGTCAAAACTAACAAAACAGACCCGGCTAAATTCACAATTTATGTGAGTCATTCATTGGTAAACAGACATGTAGCACACAGGCAACCCGGATATCATTATTCAGGTACTTCTACGAAATACACATATTGCATTATAAATTCATTACTACAAAAGCCACAAGTCAAACAAACCTGGCCGATTGTCCGTTTTCTCGCATTGGATCTGAACGTTGGAAAGGGTTCCTATCATGCAAGTCATCTTCCGCGGACACTTAAAACATGACTAAATAAATATTTAAAAAAAAATAGTTTACTCTTGTGTCTTATTCATGATTTCTTTGTAATCCTCCAACACTATGGACTTACCTGTTGGACTCGATAAGTAACCAAATTGTATCATCAATATCATTAGTAGTTGTAGTAGTAGTAGTAGTAGTAGTAGTAGTAGTAGTAGTAGTAGTAGTAGTAGTAGTAAGTATAGTAGGTAAGTAGTAGAAGTAGTAGTAGTATTACTAGAAGTAGTAGTAACATCAACGGTAGTAGTAGTAGTAGTAGTAGTAGTAGTAGTAGTAGAAGTAGTAATAGTAGCAGTAGCAGTATTAGTAGTAGTGGATGTAGTAGTTATAACGTATTCGAGAAATTTGATTAATTTCTAATCAATCTTGGATTACTGTAAACGCTAGGACATAAATGTAATGTCATTCAATCTGAGAGCATAAACGTGGTTTCATAGAAAAAATAACAACAACAACAACGATGGATGCACGGTTAGACCTAGGTTGCCCATGGCAACATTATTGATGTTTAGGTATATCCTGTCAGAGAGTAAATTGATTTGAATAGGGCACTAGAACACACTAGTGACAAATAAAATAACAACAGACAATCTGGAAATTTTCGCATATAAATACATCCAATAGTGCTTGAAAGCCATTGACTTTATTGTAATGACAATGGTTGATATTGCATACAGTAAGAGATATAATGGGAATGATTTCATATAATTATGTGAGCAACCAGGATTTACTTGACTACCGAAGGATTTTAGGGGAATTCCATTTTGCCGTACAGTCTACATATAATTTTGTGTTAGAGCCATTCATGTCACAGATCCGTAAGGTGATTAGAACCGAAATTATTATTTTTTTTTCATTTCCAATCCAGCCAAAGGTAAATCTGTGGAGTTGACAAAAAGGGACCCAATTCCCACAACATCCTTCGTTCATAAATGCGGTAAACAGGAAAAAGACAAATTGAAAAGTGTCAGCCTTCATTCGATCCGTGTTTTGGTACTCGTAAGTCCGGTTCTTCTCCGTACCAGAGTGGAATGCCAATATTTTTGGTACATTTATACGGATTTCCACTGGTGTTCATTTGTAGATGTCAGTTCCAATAATTGTTATACAAACATAAAGAAGTTTTACTACTTTTTATTTAAACATGAAATAATGCCTTAGAAAAACAGATGAACCATTTGATCTTACTGTATTCCGGAGGTTGTTAACTACACCATTATACACAGAAACTACAGCCCCTCTCCAAAAAAAAAAATAAAATAAATAAATATATGAAATAAATGGAAAATAATAATAATAATAATAATAATAATAATAATAATAATAATAATAATAATAATAATAATAATAATAATAATAATAATAATAATAATAATAATAATAATAATAATAATAATACATATATACATACATACATAAATAAATAAATAAATAAATAAATAAATAAATAAATAAATAAATAAATAAATAAATGTAAATGCCATAAATGCTTCATGCAAATCTTAATTAAATAGGTTTGTTTAATTGGATGTAAATTCTGACGAATACAACCTTTTTGTGTAGTCAAATTCTATTATGGTCACCCTGGTCTGCATTTACAGTATTCGTGCTGTATTTTGTTTAAAGGGAGAAGGCGCCAGAAACTAACAGGCATAAGTTAAGAAAATGTTTGAGTTCTTGCCAACCAATCAGATTGCAAGTGCACTGCAGTGAGCTGCCCATGCGTGACCAATGCATGCCACGCGACGTGTGATAGCCGCACCGTGGTAATGTATGCACTGTTTGAATTGATAAGCTCCTCCCCCTATAGCTGTTTCTGCAAGTTTTGTCTCAGGGTAAAACTTACAAAGACGTAAAATAAACACAAATTAACTAATTTATAGGGCCTTGATGAGGGTGAGTATCACACAGTACCACTTATTTAGGCTGTTTTTGTCACCATGTACCGTAATTCTCACAATACTCACAATGTCATTTTTATTCTTAACTTATGCCTGTTACTTGCTGGTGCCTTCTCCCTTTAAGTCAAACATTAAAAAGAACATGAGTCCATTCATTTGGTTGTCGCAGATTTTCGGTTGTCTCAATGTCCGGCAAATAAAAATCGGGTTGGCAATCAAATTTAACTATCTGTCAAATTAGTCTGAATAACAGAAGTTATGCTATATTTTGTTTTATTTAAACATGAAAAAATCATATAAGTCAGATTACTTGGTTGTGTCACAGAATAGTTCTCAGATTCCGGCAACAATCGCCCCATTAGTTTGCCGTCAATTTTAACGGAAATTTGAACACATAACTCCAATCCTACGTAGTCTCCACTGGCTTCCGATAAAAGCTCGTGTTCAGTTTAAAATCCTCACACTTGTATTCAATTGCCTACATGGAAATGCACCTGTCTATCTTATTGAACTCATCAAACGATACCAACCTACTCGTAGTCTTCGTTCTCAATCAAAAAATCTTCTCACTGAAATTCGTGTAAAATCTAAGACATTCGGTGAAAGAGCTTTTGCAAATACGGCACCCAAATTATGGAGTAACCTCCCCCAAGAAATGAGATCATTGACCGACTTTGATAAATTCAAATCTATGCTAAAGACGCACCTGTTTAATAATTATTAATTTTCAAATTCTCACAAAATCAGTTTTTAGATTCACACGCATAGAGACTATTTTAATGGTATTATGCGTCTCTATAAGAATTGAATATTAGGCCTATTATTATTAACCACTGGCCAGCCTGATCTGTATTTCACAGGATTTGTATATTGTGCCTGCCCTTACACCCAATCATTGCGTTTCATTTATTTAACTATTCGAACAAAATTTACAAGAATAATTCTTCATTAACACCAGGCCGAATACATGATGTACATAAATTAGTACACAATAAATAGTCAGAAATAGGGATAAAATCATCGACCGGTACAAAAAAAAATCTAGATTTATCCACATCTTCATATACATTTTCATATGTACAGACAGACAGACAAGTCCACAACAAAAGGGCTACAAATGATTTTACTCCCCTATCGGCATTTCCACCACCATCAATCGAGCTTCTTCTAAAGGACGCTCGATCAAGATCTTGAGAATCCTAGTCATTCTCTGACTAAAGTTGTATAATTTGAAATTTCTCAAAGACAATTAGGAAGAACAAGTTGAACAATGACTAACATATTGCAATAAAATAATCTTACCATAATGTTGGTGGTTGTTAAACGCCTCCTTCTGTGGGAAGTATATCTCCAAGTTATTCCAAAGAAACACAGTAATTAACCTTTGTCAGAAGCAATACTTCTGATTCCAAATCAAATTGTTTCTCCTCCTCCGGTAAATTCACAACAATGTACATGCCCTTCACACGTCAATATGCATAAACCTAAGGCCACCCATTTGTATATGAAAATGAATATGGGTTTGTTACGTCCACGGTCCACTGCGTTCCGGATATGTATAAACGAGGTATACAAACATTTCTTTTATCCCACAAACTGCATTATAAGAAAACGGTACACGTTTATTTAGTCATACAGTACACTCAATTTGTCATGACAATTCCACGAAATTGGTTACCAAAATAAAGCAGTACAAAACGAACAAAAACAATTGGCACCAACGTTACTATAGAGACGAAATATGCTATTTACCCTATTTCTCTGTTTAGCTTTAACAAATGCCGTTTTCGAGGATATTATTCCGTTTTCCTGGTTAAATTCATTTTTTTTTTGGTGTCAGATTAAACATATTTTCATATCAAAAGGAATTTTGTAATTTACTTTCAATTTTAAAACTAGTCAACCAGACTTGCTTTGTTCATAGAGCATGTTGAGATGCGATTTTCTATAATGATAATAATATTTTTTATTTACCCAGGGTAGCCACTTCAATCAAATAGACTGATCTTCCAGCGGGCCTGCATAACAGCTATTATTACCCTTCTCTGTTCTAGAATGCCGAGCGCCTGGCTAGAAAGCAGAAGGTACCATTTGTAAAAAGTCTTTGGTATGACCCGGCAGGGGCTCGAACCCACGACCTTCCGATTGTGAGGCGGACGCTCTATCCACTCGGCCATCACATCGGTTGTTTATTAAGGTGGCATTTCGTGGTTAGGAAAAGAGTGTCCTTATTCCTGCCAGATACGGAGTTGTTAAAACTTGCATGTCCACAGAAAAATGTCACAACCAACATTAACCTATCCAAGCAAGGACTTTATTATAATATTATACATTTTCATCATTGTTTTAACATTTTCCGAAGTTGTTCAAACTCGGATATCGGTATAGAAAAATAAATTAGCATGAAAATAATCAGACAAACATTTTAGAGATAAAAACCATGATTTTTGTACATTTTTTTTCAAGAATTCTGGCGCCTTCATTTTTGCTCAACACTTCTATGACATATTTTGCTTCATTGTACACAGGATATAAGAATAACACATGTATAGATTTACCAAGCAAAACATAGGATGGAAACTGGAATAAAACTAGTGCCAAGTTCACCTCACATCTATAGCTATTTTCGTTCTTCATGGTCATGTTCACTGGTTTCAAAGCCACACTAACTTAAAACCAAGGTTTCAAAATAATCTTGTGTTAGTTGGGTATGATCTGAAACCAGATGAAATCACCCTTTTCTCATTTTGACTTGAAATTGTATCAACTCTGCATAGAATCCATCAATACAATAGGTATACAATCCAAGGTAGAGAAAACTATTGACAAATTACGTGACCTTACTGGATGTTTTGTTTGTGAATGCGAGGTATAGGCATATTTGTTGCGATCGGTCGATGGTATATTCTATATTATTTTGGAACGCCGTATAGGTCAATAATATAGGTCAATACCAGTTCAACGGCAAACAAGTTTGCCAAAGAATCTATATGCCTACTACCATGATAAATAACCCTGTAATTGCTTTGAAGTAACGACCAATTGGCACAAAAGTCCAGCGGTTCAATCGTTACAGAAATAAATTCCCAATTTTCATACGCAATATGTGGGTAGAGACCATTTTAAATTTATTTAAGGTCTCAAAGTATGTTTTCGAGTGTGCCGTGAAGCCTTGTTCCACGAAGCCGAGTTGCTAGTTCATGAGAAATGTTGTTGGTATAATGACCTTTCCCTTTCTACTTATAAGTACTGCACACCTTGGCGCACATATACATTCCTAATAATTATGCCCACACTCGCATATAATAATTGCACACATTTCGAGGATATACCTCTAGAAACGCAAATGAAAGGCTTAAACAACAGTATGCAGTTGTTTAAAATAAACACAACAAAAAAAGTAACTACCCCCAAAATACCATAACTTTTTAAAGCAACGGTTTTGATGAAAATAATTTAGCAAGGGTGTTTCTGCACTGACTGACTAACTTCTGTACGAAAATGTGATTGATCCGTCAAGTCATGCATGAGTGAGTACGTATTAAAGGTACTCACTAAAAATGTCACTTTTCAAAAGTCACAAGGGTCATTTTGAGAGATTTGTGACGTAGGATTTTGACAAATTCTGTTTCTGTTGAATTATTAAGGGCCGTTTATGTTAATCATCAATCGTTTGACCCCGTTACACCTCTTTTAGCATTTTTTGCATTTTTTACGCTTCAGTGAGATCAATTTAAAAATTTCCATCCTTCCTCAATTTTGAAATTGTAAAATCCACTAAGTTTAGTGAAAACATTGAAATCCGATATTTTTCAGCAAACTGTATCTTTACATGTTGTACGAAGATGAGAGGTTGGAACCATGTCATGGTTCAGTGAGCACACTTTATAAATACAGCAAAAAGTATCATTATTTACCATTATTTTGGCATAAGAGATGAATCCTGTGACTTTTGAAAAGTGGCATTTTTGCTTTTAATGCATGCTCACTCATGCATGGATTGACGGATTAATCTTATTTTCACACAGAGGTTAGCCAATGAGTGTAAACATGTTCCTGCCAAATTATTTTGCTAAAACTTATTTCGTTAAAAAATAATAGGAGTTTGAAAAAAGGGGTAGTTACTTTGTTGTTGTTGTGTGTATTTTAAACAGCGTTTTTACAGTGAATGAAGATATTTTGATAGCATTTTTAAGTAAACTGTTCACTCTTGTAATAATATAATAAGAGTCACGTAAAGTCCCTTTGACAAAACTCAAGATCGATATATGGATTTATTTTAATATCATTTTCCCTTGCAAAGTGTGGGGTTGTTTACCACCACCTTGGCCATAACTAGGGGCTGTATCCCTATCCCCCAAGATTTACGGTCGTGCCTGTATACGTCTATTATTAAACATTCTTAAGAAGCTGCGCCTGTAGGCAACATAACCTACTTTTAGGGATAAGAAATATATATATAATTAACATAATAAAGACCTAATGACACCGACGATGATGATGATGATGATAGGACTACTACTACTGTTACTACTGCTACAACTACTACACATACAAGAAAGGTGAAAAATGTATATATTTTTTTTCCCTGTAACCTGAGGTGGAGGGGAGGGGAGGGGCGGGACCCCACCTTCATGACCCATGTGAGCAGGATTGCACCCCCCGCCGAATCCGCCACTGCCTAAGACCCCCCCCCCCCTCCCGAGATCGAGGGTAACCATTTGGAGACAATCATGGGCGCATTTGGAATCCAATACTGTATATATCGCAAAAGCAAACACGACGGGCATCCGAAACTAAAAGTTAAATATATTACCCCAGTTTTTGCAGTTTATATCTTGCGTATAGACATAATACTACACAAGAGAGTAAAAATACATGAAAAAATAATAACAAATATTAATTGTTATATTCCATACGTATATGACTAATGGGAAATGATCCTGACATATTTCCGGTTTGGTTCAGATCCAACAAACAAGTTGGATTAATAAATTTCTAGAAGGTTATTATGTGGAATAAAACCATACTGCACGTCCAAAAGCCAATCGTTTCAGTTTTAAGTTTTTAAAAAGCAACAGGAGAAAGAACATAATAATAGAATTTACATTATTCAACAATACTGTGCCGAAGCAATTAATTTTTCTCACTATTTGGACATTAATAACACTGTGTGACATCTTATGCAGGAGCAAAACGAGCATAACTGCATGAGAATATGAGTATTTAGAAATATCTTGAAGCTTCACACAAAAGAGATGTCCTTGATTTAAGGTCCAGTGTCTAATTTAACGTACTAAAAGACAAGTGGCAATTAATTTAGATAATTCATGCAATTTGTCACAAACAAAACAAGTGACGACAAACGAAGACGAAATGCCAATTTTGGAGGTAAATAGTTGTGTTTATTGTTTTTCAAACCTTCATGAAGGAATGCTTTGAATTTACTAGGGTCAAGCTATGGTCACATAATACCAAAATTGGCCTGCTCGGCGGCCGGGCGGCGAGTTTTTAGCCAATTTCGCACGGTCACCTAGCGGCATCCGCTCAGAGCATAGGTAGGTTGCCATTGGAGTTTTAGCGCGCAGTTAAAATTCTGGTGGCGCCTGCTCGATTTCGGGAGGTCATCAGTCGGTCACTGCCCGGAGGCCGCGCAGAGTAGCTCCCGGATTTTGCCCAGTTTTGACCTGAAATCGGTCGGTGACCGACAGGAAATCGACAGGGCGCCGTCCGATCATCGTTGGGGCTTTACAGCCAGCTCAACTTCTTCAAGAATCGCTAGGCGATGTCTAAATTTCAGCGGCGACCCAGCAGGCTATAGATCGGGCGGTCGCCGCTTTATAGGTGACCGTAGCATTATACACGTTCAACGTAAGAAGTGGTTGACTTCAAAAGGTGCTAAATAGAATTTGAATTAAAATGAACTCAAATACACAATGTTCGATAATGGGTTGTTGCTTCAAATAATTATTGTACGTTGTAAAAACTTAGTATAGTGAGTATACCTCTTCTAACCTTTTTTGGTATCACTTTGTAAACACGTTCAGAAGCCAGACGTCGTGTTTCAAGTTATTGAACACCGTTGTCAATTTCAGTACTTGAGATATGAAATTATCTAAACAAACATTCAAAGAGTTTATTTCCAAAATGGAATAGATCTACTTTTAACCATTCTGAGAAATAGTTTTTTTTTTTTAAATTCACTTATAATTATTGCAGTGCATGAAACCAACCTAACCTATAAGCACCCCAAAACAAAACAAAGTACCCCACAACCTAGCAAAGTACCCCACAGTAAGAATTTAAAACCACACTTAGACCCCCCCCCAAGAAAAAAAATGAGTTTAATTTGGTAGATTTTTGCTTATTTTTTTTTGAAGGGGGTTGGGGCGATCCCCTTTTGGACATAAACTAAAATTTACATTCCATTTCAAAGTTATTTGTTTTCTTAGCTAGTTTTAACACTTAACACTTTTTGTGGGAATTTCGTCTTCTCCTTTGCGTCATCTTATAGAGCTGTGTGTATGTGTGTGTGTGTGTGTGTGTGTGTGTGTGTGTGTGTGTGTGTGTGTGTGTGTGTGTGTGTGTGTGTGTGTGTGTGTGTGTGTGTGTGTGTGTGTGTGTGTGTGTGTTGTGTGTGTGTGTGTGTGTGTGTGTGTGTGTGTGTGTGAATTGTTTGAGAAAGGGACAAATTTGCTTTAAAAAAAACTTGATATACCCCCCTTCGGAAACAAGTTCTACTTTATTTCCGAAAAGGTGGTAGACTTAATATCATTCTGAGAAAATGAGATTTTAATTCACCAAAATGTTTCTGAGGAAAATCGAGGTAGTAACTTAACAATAAAACTCCACAATGCAAATGCAAAACCAAACTTAGAAAAAAAACTATGAGTTTGAATTTTTATTAATGTATTATATTACACTTTAATTTTCATCTGTTGAAACGATTGTCTTTGGAAAATAAAACGGATGTATACCCCCTTTTGAAAATAAAGTATTTCTATTGGCCATATTTTACCTGTTTAGGAGGGGGGGGGGGGTTCACCTTCTCATTTATGTCATCTCATGGATCTACTAAATTGTATGTAATTTGGCAAAGAATTTACGTTTGATGAGAACTGTATTTATCCCCTTTTGGAAACGAGTTATTCGTTTTTTTAAACATAGGCCTTTCCCTGCTTTCCCTGCTTTCACTTTCTTAACGCGATTTTTAGAGCATACTGCTAGACACACAAGGCAAAGATGTACATAACGATATGAAAACATTAAAGCACATACCCTTTCTCCATCACGCATACATAACATGTTAAAATATTCTGCAGTATATATTTTGTACTGGGACTACTATCTACAAGTTCAATGTCTCATATATTTCAGAATAATATCCTATACTCGTTCTGTGTGTATCGTTTATCTAAATTATTAATTACCTATTGTGTGTAAATCATATCATGCTGTTTATAAGATGTTTGACTGGGGACCTATCTCTCGGAGGTGGTCCGGTGTAGACATTGCATGGCAACCTGTTTTGTTTTTGTTTTTGTTAAAAATATGTATGCATAACGGAATCCAATTTTTGACGTCAGTTTTATAATATAAGGGGGCGTAACCTTCAAGCATTGCTTATGGCGTTTCCCTTTTTCATATTAATTGAAATGTTAATTCATAATGTCATATACATGTAAATTTTAATTCTTTATAATATCAAAAATTATAATAATGTAATCGTTCGTGTGTAGCAAACTGGAATTTAGCTTTGTATGTATATTTGAAATTTAGTTATGTATATATATGGAATAAATAAATACTCAAATACTCAAAGTGGATTTAGCGTGTGTTTGTTGTTATTGTTGGAAGGCACGGGGAACTAGACCTTGGGTTGTAGAATAATGTTTACATACAAATAACAGGAAACACCTGCTGTTTTGAGGTAAATCATGTTACTTTGCGTGAAGAACTGTTTCATGTTCCTCTCTACCCAATCAAAGTTAATTTAAAGCCCAAACAGTGTTTTTGTAGATCAGACATTATTTCAATTAATCTTTCACAAACTACTCTATTGTCACGACAGATATCAGAAAACAAAATTAAATCGAACATATATTATGCATGTAGTGACAAATTGTGATTTTAAATTATCCGATTGCGTAACTTTATTCAGTAGATTTCCGATATAAAAACAGTCTGAGTCCCCAACTTTTTTGTTACTTTCTGTGAAATTCCAATAGAATAGATTTTTCTTTTAGGTGTGTGATTTCCAGGGCAGTACTGGATGATAAAGCTCTATCTAGAACTCGCAATCATTATAAGAAAAAAATACCATTTGCCAAAACTTTACTCGGACTTCAAATTAAATTTTCTTGTATTCTCTTACCTCCGGCCCTCCTTTGAGCTCAGTTGCCATGGTGGGTACAAGAGTCTACCGTCCAGTACCGTAATATTCTTGGTATACCTAGATCTGCACGTTAGAATCCACACAAGCTTACGTATGACGCCACACCTAGCGAATTCATATAACGCAAAAGTGAGATAAAGAGGTTTACTCCTACCATGCAAAGGGATTTGAACTGTGGAAACTTTTTCACTCGGAACGAGGGCAAACCTTTCATGATGATAATTGAGTTCATCATTATTATGCAGATTGTATCATGTATGCACATGTGACTGCGCGGCTTTATATTTTTCAATGACAGAACATAATGGGCGCTTTTTTAATAATTATTGTCGTACAATATTTTATGCGAGTATGAATGCATTCAAATCAGGCTTCATACAGACAAGCACAACGCTCTCCTGAAATGTGGTCTGACGATGTTGCGAAAAAGATAATGACGTTATGCGTAGGCGTGCAGACTGGAGGGATTTGTTTTGTTAAGTTAGGCCTAACAGCATCCCCCTGTTTGCAAAAGTACCCCTTTAAGAAAGCAAGTGCACCGCAATTCGAAGCATTATACGCCTTTAGAATAAGCCAGTCCTTGTATGTTTACTTCACTTTACCAAGTACACACTTGGAGATTTGAAGTTAATATCAACATTAATTTCGATTCCTAGTGTTGCGTTGAATCTCTGTTTTGTGAGGCAGAAGGTTTAACTATGGGCAAGTCCAAGCTATTTTGCGGTGGTAACGCGTGGGACATCAGAGGCAAAAACGGGCCATTTTCCCATATGTTGTGATGAAACCCCAAGCCTTGTGTATATTTTAATAGGTATTAAGGATCTTTACCCCCACAATAAATAATAAAAATTAAAATCACTCACTTTTAATTAAATAATGTTAATTTATTCATCGGTAACGCGATGGGACCAATGGCGTTTTGGGAATAGAAAATCTGGCAACTTTGGCGTGCACCATCACCTGTCCTGGTCAAGCAGGATGTTGAAAAGTTGCGATGGGAGTATACATCCTTGTCTCACTCCTGTACATGTTCGGAAGCTTTTTATTAATTCTCCATTTACCCGGACTATACTCAGGAATCCATCGCCGAGGACTTAAAGGATATGAATGATATTCCTAGAAAGATCATAGAAGCCGAGTGTTTTCCATTGCGCTGCTTGCCATTCTAGTCAACGGCCTTCTCAAAGTCGACGTAGCAAATAAAAGTCAAGCTCCCTTTTATATTCATCATACTTCTTTGACTTTCCTAAGTGTAAACAGCTGCTCAAATGTAGATCTGTTAGGCCGATAGAATCGGTGGGATTTGTTCTGTCCTACTTAAGACGTGTCTTTGAATAACGAGAGACACATTTCGCTACCAATGACAAAGCAGACTGAACTCCCTGTAGTTGTTGCAGTTGAGTTTGTCTTTCTTTTCAATCATGAGTGTATTAACAACTTTCTCCCAATCATCGGGGAAGGATTCATTTCTTAATATCTTCCGACGAAGTTGATGGAAAATGTCAATTCCCATCTCTCCGGAGGATTTAATCTTTCTTACTGTGATGCTCTCATATCCAGGTGTCTTTCCACCCTCCCATTTTTACGGCTTCTACGAACTTCTGGAGTAGGATTTCTCATTCGTGACCTGCGATTCGAAATTGGAAAACTTTGTTAGTAATTTCGCCATTGACTAGGTTATGCTTACTGTAAAGGTCTTCAAAACGTTCTTTCCGTTTTTTTTTCTCTCTTTTCTCTTAATCGTTTCAATCGTTTTATTGGATTTACTTCTCTGCAGTACTTGGTTATCGTCTTGATTTCTCTGTTCAGAAATAGACATGTATCTTCTCTTTTGGATGAGTGTTGCAGTTTTCAATTTTCAGTTTCAATTTATTGTTCTACAATTTTTTTCACAATATACACATAAATCACATTTTTCAAGATACACAAAATAATAATAATAATATTCCAATTTTCCCAAACCATTTGCAGGTGACAAAACATAGACATTAATCCCTTTACTATACATGTATATAGAGAACAGTATTTTTTTTGAAGATATACAAAAATAATATCCAACTTTTCCAAAACTATTTACAGGTGACATGTACGGTATATGCTTACCTTACTGTACACAGTGAACTGTAATTTGATTAGTTGCATTAAAAGTTGTATGGATAATGTGATACTTTTCTTAAAGCGGATGGTTGCACGGATGTCACAAAAGTTAGTACTTCTTGCTGTGACAGACCCATAAGTTTCCATATAAGTGTGAAACACAATTTTTGATGGACTTCAGTTATATTCCTTATTAAAGATATTTCATTTTCATCAGTACCAGAATGCATGTCGGTAAGAAAGTAGAGTTAATAGAGTAGTCAATACTGTACCAATAGCAGCAATTTGTCTTATATTTATGATGGTATGAAGAGTTAATGATAACTTTACTTGCGTCCGTTTGCCAGTTGAATAACTTCTTATTGACTCATGCTTAATTTTGTTGTGGTATTTTTTATATACAGGAATTATTCTGTTTCATTAAATCATAGTGTACATAGTGTTCATAGTGTACATTAGAATGGGTCAAAGGCTAGTGCCATAATTCAATTGACACATGGGACCGCGCAACTTTAATTTTCGAACGAAGCCATAGTCTTAGCCCGAACGCGAACACTGCTGGTTGGCCATGGAGAATCATATCGCACCGGGAATCATATACAACTATTCTACACATCTTGTCACAAAAACAGGTCTGAGTGGTCTTAATGGAAAACAATATCCAACAATAACTATCCCCTTGTTGACCTGGGCCTGGAATTGACCATAAGTTCCGAGAAATAATGATAACATCGTCATAATACAAATATCTGGTCACTGACATAAAGCAAGTGATGTGGCAGTATCTGTGAGATTTGACCGGGTAATGGAGTCTTTTTTCCTAACAATTTAAAGTGATAGCTTAACATCTGTTGAGGCTTCAATTGAATAAATTGTCAACACTTTTGATAATCTGGAACTACATTAGTAGTGTTCATATGGACATAATAGAACAAAGCCTAGAATAAAAAAGTTTGGAAAGTACATACTGGCAATGACGCAAGTTATGCAATGAATAAACAAATTAAAACTCGGGGCGAGTTTAAATATGTCCTAAGGTGTACACACAGAAATCTGTAGGCATTGTGGGAGAAAATGGCAGGTGAATCCGATCAACTTCGAGCTTTCACTTTTTTAAAGCACTAATAATCATTTTGAAATACAATTTTTTCAGGCGTCCATTTTAGCTTATCAAAGACAAGGGGTAGCATGGGAATCATAATAGCATCAGATTTTATTAACTGGGTAAAATGTTAGCCAAATGACTTTAATATCCTAACTGCTCCTCACATGGACACTGAGGTAAGATATGTCAGAAAAAAAAAGACTGTCCAAATCACCCGTAGATTCTTATCGCCTACGCACATCACACATCAACGGGGAGGGCCACAACCACTTCGCTGTAATACATTTTATTTCTTAATTAGATTACAAGGATGAACATTCACTACCTTCATTTACTCATATATAAAATGAACGTCCTGAATAGAATAAATGCAGTCAGAAAACATCTGAAAGCACAATCATATATTTAATTTTTGTCTATCCGCTTGTTCCAGTCCAAACATGGTCTATAGGAAAGTAAAATGTCAAATTAACCATTTTTGTTGTTCAAACGCTACCTTCAGTGTATTATTGTAGCACGTAATATAGCCTGCCCGTTTATTTATTTGCAATCATCTCCTTGACAACAGGGCCTGTGTGAGATTTTGGTGTAGGGTCCTCTTCAGCCTCCCTAGAAGTTACAGGAAAATTCCCTTATATTCAATTTTTGGGGGTCACAACCCCTAAGCAACCCTTACGATCCACCTGCCTGCCTGCAAAAAAACGAACTGAATAATAATCAAAGACTTACAAGAGACGATCTCATTAAAGGCACTGTAAACAATGTTTTTCAAGTTTAAAAGATCTGAGCTACATGAATTCCCATGCTACTAGTGTCTTTGATACATGTCGAAAATGAAGGCCTGAAAAAATTGCTGTGTAAACAATCATTAAGGCTTGTAAAATAGTGAAAATCATTGAGAGACATTCCAGGTTTTCTCCATAAGACTGCTGTGTTTGCAGAATTTCCTATCCGCCGCGATATAAAATTAATCGTGCAATTTGTATCTGCAGCATATTGTTACATAGTGACAGCATAACTGTCGCAAACTTTGTGTTCTAGGGTGTTTATGTTTGTCCATTCAAACACTATCACGATATGTCAGATAGGCAAAGTTCGAAATTTTTTAATACGGTCTTCCACAGTGTTTATATAGTGTCTTTATAGAAGCACTAGTTTTGTTTGAAAGTAAGGACTTTGAAATAACTGCAAATATTACTTGCGTGACTAAACTAAACTTTCAAAATCTGACTGGAACGCAATGATGAACAGCAAAGTTTCAAAACTGTGGACATCTAAATCGGGGGCACAGAAATAGAGGCGGCCCTTCGCGAGTGTTTATTATTAAGTAATGCTTTAAATATAACCTCACCAAACAGAGGCAAAATTCAAACGAGGGTGTAATCCAGTTGGGGTCAATAATTATAGTTAAAAAATATCATTCTTTAGAAATGTAATATGACAATACGATCAACAAACGCTATGAATAAATATGTTCGCCTGACGAATCCTTATAGGAAAGGCTACATGCTTCAGGCTTGGTCCTCGCCCACTACAAGTAAAGAGTGCCCGTAAACAAAGATGTGTGACGGGTGCGTACGCCCACCCAAAAATCACGCGATGACCTTTCAAAAAACACGTTTTTTTTTAATAGGCAATAAATTTCACAGAAAAAATAAAGTGACGGCACGGCTCTTGGGTGTCATTAATAGATTTACAATCTTCATTAACGCTAAATCGAAAATCTTGTAAACCGATTCACGCTAAAGGTATAAACCCCTTTGATGACATTTATCAGGCATGATAAGTTTGAGTGATCACCTGAACTCATAAACGAATGATCTCTGTTATTCTCATTACTCTACAATGTACAATAGGATTGTACCCCTGTTACAGAAATATCTGCAAAAATGGAAAAAAATATGCATCATATCTTTTTCGTCTACTAACAAATGGCATTTTGGATGCACATGGTGAGCATTACTACGCAGCGAATCTCGTATATCAAACAAATCAATAGTTGCCGGTACGTGAAATAAACCGCCGATTTCTTTGTTGTAATTTCCTTTTCTCTTTTTTTTTTGGGGGGGGCCCATTCGGCAAGCTTAATAGATACACGTTTTTGACATAGCATAATCGGTCATTGATTATAATCCCCCGGGGTGAAATTAATGGGTATCATTCGGGAGAATATCCGCCTACTCGGGTCTACCTCACTCCTGGACTCTGGACTGTAGGCAAGGCCATTTTTATCGTGATTTTCCGGTTAGTCCCATCAGTGGTATTTTACAAATCCAATACATGATGATTTACTATTCTATAATATCCATAATCGCATTTTTGAGGAATCAATTAATTATGACAGTTTATTTATAATATCTGACCAAGCACGATTTTATCAGTGTACCCAGACTTCACCGTTGTGCAAAAATTATTACGTGGCTGAATATCACCCGTCACATCGCTCGTTCGAAAATCTAGGTATGCTTGACAACACTATGTAAAGTCACACAGCTCTGTGAAACCGCAGATCGTTTTAAAAACTGAATAAGACTTGTCGAAGGCACTTTGACGCGCAAACACACTTACGTCATAAATAATCAGGACGGACAAGCGCTGAATGGCGTTTGTTAAATTACATATGAAACGAATACCCTCAACCAGCCGCATTCGATGAAGGTAATAATCATAGAGCCACAGTCCTTCATAAATATACAGAAACATAGTATAAAGTTGATCTAGTGACTAATTGTTCGTGTGTATGAAATCGCTACTAGACTGTGAATTCCTACTTAGTGAACTTACCTCACTAATATAGTCGAAATATCTCATCGATCAGACGCAAATGAAACTTGGGAAAAATGCGTTTTCTCAATCCAGCAACGTCATCTTAATCAATTGTAATGATTATTTTTCATATACCGATTGGAGACTAAGGACTTTTCTAGAACGTTATTTGGTCATGCCCTACAGTCCACCATCTGCGGAGGGGGTACTTCACCACAGACACTAGTCTTAGAGTCAAGCAGTTAATTGATGAATTAAAATTCTCAATAGTATAAATAATATAATTCACCGACCCTGAAGCCAGACTAATAAATAACAACGACAAGCAGCGGAACCTTGATGATCATTATGATTTCAACATAACTTGTTCTGTGCTCTATCCATGGATTGTTCGATAGAGGGATGAAATAGTTTCTGCGGAGCAAAATGTTGCCACTGAATCTGCGCAATTTTGGCGAGAGGCGAATGCATTTGCAAGCGATAAAAGCAAAAAGCAC
This sequence comes from Eucidaris tribuloides, assembly GCA_001188425.1. Taxonomy (NCBI): domain Eukaryota; kingdom Metazoa; phylum Echinodermata; class Echinoidea; order Cidaroida; family Cidaridae; genus Eucidaris; species Eucidaris tribuloides. Next base: position 60,954 of record JZLH01S0370885.1, read on the forward strand.
ATAAGTCCTAGCGTCAAGTTCTATCTTATTCATATTTGTAACTTACTACGACTGTGTATTTAATAATACATTTCTGGCCATAACGATCGCGCATGTGGCGAGTTCGCTGGGTTTATCCTCATTATGTTGTATTACGTAAAAAAGATCATCTGAGGCTGTGTTACGCGCGGTGGTTGCCAAACCGGGTTGCAAATATGAATAGTTTGCATGAAAATACCGCGATATCTTACCACGAGGATGAGTTATTAGCATCAGTACAATGCCAACTCCGCAAACTACTTCTCCAAATTTGTCACGTAGCTGGTTAAACATGAGTCCGTTATCTCCAGCAAAGGGGCAAGGATAATACCTGATTTTAACATAATGTATCGATAATGAAACTATGAATTAATTTCCAGTTATCCTGAAATTGAAATGGAAGCATTTTGGTATCATTTTCGTGTGATGGATGTATGTGTTTACCACATTCAATATTCTATTTGACATCAAGGTATGGCACCACCGGGGGTGGGGATGGGTGCTGTGCTGCCCCTTTGGTTTTCAAGTAATAAAACAATCCAGCGTCTTGTGTTGTGTGTTTTGTGTGTGTGTGTGTCGTGTGTGTGTTGTTGTGTGTTCTTTTTTTCCAAATTTTCGCCCCAAGATTGCCCACCATCGACTTGACCATATTCAGAGTTGCGGGTCCTGAGACACCCCCCCCCCCACCGTTTTTAATTTGCGTCGGTGCGGTTGGCCAAGTGATAAGGTTTCTGTTGGACTTAAATCCCCTTTTTGTTTTATTTTGTTTTGAGTTGTTCTTGTTTGTCGCTTCCACTTTTGGCGTGTGACTGAATTCCATGTGGCCGTGGAAACAAGATTCCGGTAGCCAGCCCTAAGATTTTACTCAGGTGGCGCCTCTGTTTTTTGATTTTTGATTTTTGATTTCATTACAATTTTGATTAAAATAATTTCCTCGGAATGTCTGACATAAATCATTCTAATCAGTCAATCAACATCAATCAATCATCATCAATCAATCAATCAATCAATCAATCAATCAATCAATCAATAAATCAATCAATTCAGATCAGCAATCAATCAGCGTGTTTCTAATTGACCCTACCGTATTTATCCGGATAAAATTTAAATGCGGCTAAATAGGCGGAGAAAGGTCTATTTCTATTGTTGCGTTTTGCGCAAAGCACGATCGATCCTACACCGGGATTAGTTACGAATTACCGGCTAAGAGTCCGTGACGCTGGTTACCAACCGCAAGGTATTGAGGGATGACCAATGCAATTTATCCTCAATTCAAAACATACGGCGCGCTGGCAGCCAGGTGTCATGTATACGCGGATCTGTGGTTTTGTTATGTTCCAGAGTTTCTTCACCGGCAAAAACGGATAATGCTAAGAAGGTCTGTTCTATTGACGTCTTACGGTATCCTTTCCTCCGCTATAACGCGGCGAAACTTCTCCGCCTAAAAAGACGGATATATGGCGAGAAGTCTGGTTTCTATTGAAGATCTTCCTACTCCATTAGCCGGTTCTTCCGGGAAACTAGCTTCTGTAGAAACACGCCTGAATCAATCAATCCAATCGAATCAATCAATCAATCAAATAATCATCAATACAATCAATCATCAATCAATCAATCAACGCAAACCAACCAATCAATCAATCAATCAATCAATCAATCAATCAATCAATCAAATCATTCATCAATCAATCAATCATTCAATTCAATCCAATCATCAATTCATCAATCAATCAATCAATCAAATCAGTGAATTATTGGAGTAAACGCATAGCACTTATGTACCGCTTTTGCCCCCAAACGGGTTAATTTTTATGTCAATGATTGATGTGTTGAATTAATGATAACGCTATTTTCGCAGTCCACAATAATTATTATTTTATTGCATATTTATTATTATTTTGTCATGTCAGTGAGAGTACTCTCAACTTGATAGTTAATTGTGCAAAAATATGGTAAATACTAAATACAAACGGAGTATTCGATTCAAGATTGACAATAATAGCTAATCATGATTACTAAGCAACATGGAGAATAATGTACAGACAAATTAACTTTTCTTAGAATGTATGTCTTTAAAATCGACACCTTCAGAACTCAGGACGTTACTAATTTGCTTTAGTTTTTCCATGCACAGGTACACGCCAGAATGATAATTATTCAGGCAGAGATTTTACATACAGATAAATACAAACATGAAGTCATTGTGAGAGAGAAAACTTTCTCATATTATCGAGAGAACTCGTTGTCACACTATGAAGCAAACGAAGGATAATAGCCTCTTGTAACAGCCTGATGAAGTTTTTCTCTCTCCTTACTCTTACGGCATGAGTGATCAACATTTTCCGTTCCATAAACCATTTAGATAAAAATAGAAAAAATTAAACAAAAGAAGCAATGCCTATAGGATCAATTTTGTAGCACGATTATTTAAACACGAATAACTCGAAATCAAACCAACTAAAAAAAACAAATAAATTAAAATGGTAACATGGATGAAAATGGATGGTCCTCTAAAAGAGCTTTCGTTGGATTTTGAGGAACCCTCCTACAGACAAAAACACGTATAACATTGTGATAAAAATAAATATAAATGTTAAATTTCATGCATTAATACGTGGTAGCGTGTATAAAAATGCACTGTAACATACCGCGAAAGAAATAAACATGTAGATATACCCTCCCTACTCAAAAAGTATTGCAACATACAAATATAACGCATACAATTTTTACGTTGAAGGGTCTTTCTAAAATGATTCCTAACCCGTTTATTATTGAAAACGTACAATTTTTAATTTAATAAATCAATGAATATACTTTCTCCGTTCCTTCTCCAAAGCGGAAGAGATCATCAAAATGCAAGCGCAGCACCACGACCAAGGGGATGGAACAATAATTGTAACCTCTTTTGCTCCCCCGTAGGGGTGGGGGGTGTTAATTAACACTAGCATATCGGTTCATATTACGGGATATTACCAAATGAAACGGTTTTAAAATGGTTTGTCAAAGACTCGCAGCAAAATAGAAAATGTCAACTATGATGCATCTGAAGGGGTGTCAAGAAAGAAGCCACACCCCTCGGATGAACGGAAAAGTGACCTCCTATCTTCAGTAAGCCAGTTGTAAGGAGGAAGCGCGGCCATATTTCAAACAAGACCTTCTTCAGATTATAATTTCTTACCTTGTTCTATTCTAAAGGTAGTTTACTATTGTAAAACATCTAAAATTTACTGTCATGAGACTTCTCGTACACTGGATATAAATGATGCGAAGAAAAAGCCATCATCTTTATGAGTAGCCTTATCCTCCGCTTGTCACTGTCATATGAAGATAGGAGATCACTTTG
>JZLH01S0370896.1:0-12917 GCA_001188425.1 Eucidaris tribuloides
ATAGCATCCAAACGGTTAATAAGACGTTAAGATTATATGAGTTATACCTCATCTGAAACTAAAGACATTCAGAATCTATTATTGCAGGGTTATGACTTTGGGGCGTAAAGCTTTCAAATAAAAACAAAATCCCCAAAACTAAACTTGGGCTTTAATATTATTTTTCTACATTATTTTGTTAGCATTTTTGATGGATATTAGTTTCTGCGAATCTGTGAAACTGATAGATATGATGAAATAGGTTTCAAAGTCAGATTTTCAATTTATTAACACTTAACAGTATTCTCGAGGCGTTTTCGCCCGCACGAGGGTGTTATTATTTCGCCTTCGGTGTGTTCACCCCCGCCCCCACCCCACCCCCAACTCGTGACATGATTTATCTACTACCGGTAATAGTCTACAACACAAATTGTTCAGACCCTCAGATTTACGCACCATGACCGACTTGGGTCTGTTTCTTCTAACTATGATGTCGACACCTGCGTCCTTACCCTGTCTTGGCGAAGTTCGTCCAGTATGTCATCATCTTCACCATGAACTCGTTCTCGTAGGCTCGCAGGCTCCTCCTCCACTTGGTCACTTCGGGAATGAACGACCACCCGAAGACGAAGGGGAGATCCTCGCCGTGGGTGACCCCGAGCCACGACGGCCCGAGGAACTTCAGGTTGTAGATCGACACGGTGGGCACGTGGGTCATCTCGTACAGGTAGACGTTCCCGGCGCCATGTTGGAAGAAGGCTCGTGCCACACCGTCCGCGGGGGCGGCGAAACTTTGGTCCGTTATCTTGAAAATGAAAAATAATGACAACGTTTTATTTGATAATGATAATTGGTTTTTTTTTCATATATAATGAGTCAAAGGTGTTTAAAAAAACGGGTTGAAGTGTAAGTTTGGTTTGTTGCGTTTGCAATATCCTACGATCATTTTGCCCAAATTACGCCATTATAATTTGCCACCACTCTTTTAATCTTGAAATAATACCTTTATGCACTGCAAAAACAAGAGTTTAAAATGTAATACTCCTGATACTGCCCCCAATACAGATACCAGACGCGTTATGAAATTACAGCAAAAAACTTGGATGTTACATGTACAAACACCAAACAAATCGCCTTAAACATCAAAAGCTATACCTTTAAAACCTAGAGTTTCGAAAATGAACACCATAATTATTATACAGATATTGACTGGTACAGGGTATAATATAACATTCTTGGGACCGTCAGGGAGTTATATTTTCCCAAGGGATTATAATTTTCCGGCGAAGCGGCGCAGCGCTGAGGAAATAAATGATCACGAGGGAAAATAAGTAACTGCACTGAGCGGTCCAAAGATTGTTGTACATTACACCCTAGCCAGTTGATATCTGTTTTATATTTAGATGGCCTTGAGATTACGCTTACAGTCGTGATTTCAACGATTCGGTCGTTGGTGTTGAGGAAAGAAAATGCAACACAGGCGAGCTCAGCTTTAGCCAGACGATACGGATTGCAATAATCGATTGCACACACGTAGTGGGACGTCACGCCGCAGCAACACGGTGTTTGGACTGAAGTTACGGCCGGATGGGCGCGAAAATGCATGAACATTTACTACAGAAATGAACGACGCGAAAAGTCATTGCCTAGGCCGTGTCGCGTGAAAAGTTGTATGGATCTGAAAGAACCAGTGTCTTATTCTTCATTTTCCATATGGCAGCTGTTGACCAATTAGTGTTCTAAAATTTTAATGTGAAAAGAACAATTTTTCAGCGGTTTGCGTCGCAACGAAAGGCTTTCTCCATAGCCAACACACACAGACGCCATTGGTCGTAATTAAACCCGTACGAGGAGCGGCAGACGTTCGAAAAAATATATTCGCTGGGAAAAATTAACGCGCTGTGAAAGATATAACAATTTTCCGATCCTAGCAAAGCGTAATCCAATGTGACGAGCTGGTGACGCAATCACATCTTCGAACTGTACTAGCCGAATCTAATATCTATCTATTAATAATGAAACAGCACCAAAACCTGACGCATTATTTTGGAGCGTAGGCCCGGAAGAGGCCATTGGTGGAACATAGCCCGGTAGCCGGAGCGACCCGTAGCCTTGCTTGGTATACGTACATACGTAAACTGAAGAGCAGTGTTCCTATCACTCGCATTGGCTGTAGATTAAAAAGTCGCAGCCGGTTACTTAACGTTCTCAAATTGGCTATTCGTCGTTGTATTTTTTTGCGAAAAGCATTGCGAAACAGTAATTAATTCGCATCGCTCGAACTAACAGTCACACAACAGGTAAACTGTTTATGCGCTAACTTGTTGCGCTCGAAACTAACAGTCACACAAACATGATAAACTTTTGCTCATTCTTTTGCTTGCTTCGCCAGATCTAAGTTTTGGTGTGTGGTAAAGTTTGTTTTTTGTCGCCGCCGGCCGAGGCCAAAGGCATAGGCCTATCATTAGGAGGGAGTGACATGTTGTTGTGGCTGTACGTAGGCTGTGTGCTGTGTTTGTGTCCATCGCCTGTCCGAAGGAAGGGGCTCTCGAGGTGGTTGTGGTGGGCGGGGGAAGGGGCAAGGACAAGGTAAAGTCAGTGGGTGTGGTGGCAAGCAGGTGTGGCTGGGAGGGGGTGGTCCGGCCCCCCAGCCATGTTGTGGGTGGGGTAAGGGTGGGGGTGGGTTGCTGTAGGGGACTGCTAGCAAGTGACAGGTTTAAGTCAGGGGGCGGTGACGGTGGGTGGGGGACAGGGGTCCGCTTAGGAACTGCATGCTAGGGGCGTGGGGGAAGGGTTGCTTAGGGACTTGCTAGCAAGGACAGGTAAAGTCCGAGCGGTGCAACAGGGTGGCTGGGAGAGGGGTGTTGCAAATGCCCCCCCCCCGTTTCTCATTAGGGAAGGGGTTGGCTTAAGGGGCGGTTGCCTCGCGCTCGCCCTGCGAATGAGCCTTAATTCGACAGATCCACAAAACTTCAGGTAGTTGTGGTGGCGGGAAGGGGGATGCATTAGGACTACTTATGCTAGGGACTACTTTATGGAAGGGGCTCTTTGTGGAAAGCAGATCCAGCAAAACATTCAGGTGGTGTGGTGGGGGCGGGGAAGGGGGATGCTAGCAAGGTAACAGGTTAAAGTCAGGGGTGGTGCAACAAGGGATGGCTGGGGGAAGGGGTGGTTGCCCCCCCCCCGCCCATTTTGTGGGTGGGAAGGGGGGTGGGGGAGGGGTTTGCTAGGGACTGCTTAGCCAAGGACAGGTAAGGTCGGGCCGTGCCAACAGGCGTAGGGTGGGGGAAGGGGATGTAGGGATAGGGGTTGCTTTTTAGGGACTGCTAAGCAAGGACAGGTAAAGTCGGGTGGGTGCAACAGGCGTGGCTGGGGAAAGGGGTTGGTTGCAATCCCCCCCCCATTTGTGGGTGGGGAAGAGGTTATAGGGGGCCGGTTGCCGTCCCCTCCCCTCGAAATGAAGCCTAAATTTTGAACACAATCCACAAAAACTTTCAGTAGTTGTGGTGGGCGGGGAAGGGGGATGCTTAGGGAGCTGGCTAGCAAGGACAGTGTAAAGTCAGGGGCGGTGCACCGGGGTCAGGGACTGCTTAGGGGGGTTGACTCCACGATACTCCATCCCCCGCCCCAGCTCCTACAACCACTGAAATCATGTTTTTTTCATGGAATTTTTGGCCTTGCTGGTCGCCAGCCCTTGTGTAAAGTGATCATTATGGCAAACAGGTTCGTTTCGGGAATGTCCAAATTTCGTGTGCCGCCCGAGGTGCCCCACAAAATTATGAAAGGAAGCCTAAGGGAAGGGGGGTGTCCATTCGTAAAATACATGCATTTTTTGGGTCAAAAGGGCCAAGGGGGTTCTTTGAAAATGTCATAGTAACTACAAAACATGTAAATTCGATTTTTCTTTAGCAACGGCAAGAATGTAGTCGTGCATGAGCAACTTTGCGGCCGGGTGAGGTGACCGGGGAAAATTTTGGACGCTGGGATTCGAAAAAAATCCACTCCCTCCCCCTCCCTCTCTTCCCGCACACCCCCCCCTTCCGCGCTGAGCGAAGTTTCGGCGACTGGTGTGTCCGAAAAAAAAAGATTGTTTATGATGTGTATGCGCCCCCCCCCCCCAAAAAAAAAAACAAAAAAAAATTAGTGCCACCTACAAAAATTTCAAGGGCCCCTCAGTACGCCCCCTGCTGAAAAAAATCCTAGCTAGCGGGCCACTGGTTTGTAAGGGGTGTCTAAGCATTGTCATCTGAATAGTTTTATTTCCGTACTATAACAAGGAGAGAGTGATGGAAGAGATAGATCGAGGGTTGACCAGATACGGGTCTTCTCCTTTTTTTTAACAATGTTGACATTGTCGGTCAGCGGATGGGGCTATTAGGGGATATACTACAGGGATCGACTATTTTCCAGAAGAAAAACTACTGTACTTGATTCTCATAATAGTGGAGAAAATCCTCTACCATATGTATCAGTCGAATGTACCGGAAAAAAAAAAAAAAAAAAAAAAAAAAAATAAAAAAAAAAAAAAAACAAAAGAAAATGAGAAGATAGCTAGCAGGGAAAACTGACAATAAATCATGCATAAGATGATTTGAATAGCATGATTTAAAAAAAATGATTTATACTTCAATGATATTGCATTTTGAAGACATGCACGTTGCGTGGGATAAGAGTAGGGGGATAGGAGAGGGAAAAAAGAAAAAAAAAAAGGGAAAAAAAAAAAAAAAAAAAACAAAAAAAAAAAAAAAAAAAAAAAAAAAAAGCGGGAATAAGAGCTAGTGGGATAAGAGAGGATAATTAGAGTGGGATAAGGGCGAATTGAATGGGGATTTGGGAGCGAATAATGGGCAATTAGGGCAAGCGTAAAGGGAATAAGAGGAAAAAAATCAAGGGGAATAAGAGGAAAAAATCAAGGGGAATATGAGGAAGATAAGAGGGGCAATACGAGAGGCGATCAACGGATGCTTGGGTAAGGGGTTGGCGGATTTGGCGACCATATTGGGAGATGGGGAGGATATGGGGATCCCCCCCCCCCCCGAAACAAAAAAAGATGAGGGAATGAGGTGCGTGGTGCAGCTTCATCGGCGCGAAGCGCCGATGAAGCTAGTATATTTATATTGGGCAACACCGTATGTCTTATATTAGTTTTGTTGTTTGGGTTTTTTGTTGTTGCTGCTGTTTCTTTCGCAGTCATTTCCAACTGAGTTACAAAAAAACAAAATCACTCACCTCGCGCACGAACGTATCGAGGTAGTCCATATTCGGGTCGTCCGCGACTGTCCAGTCGATGTACTCCTGATTCATGGCCTGCAGAATGATGTCGTTGACGTAACCCGCAATGTTGTCGTCGTAATACTGATCGTAGTCGGAGCGGTTCATGTGGGGAGCGGTCTTGGAGAGGATGTAGTCCGGGTAAGGGGCGAGGGCGAATGTCGTGCCCTCGTCGTGGTTGCTGCCGAGGAGGATTTTACGGTGTTTGAAGTTACCCGTGGCGAGAAGATTGGCCAGGTCGTCGGTCAGGAAGACGCCGTCGACAACGGGTGCGGAGAGCATTGTAAACTGTAAGGATAAGCCGGGTGCGAAATGTAGTAAAGGTGGTGATGTTGAAAAAGACAATATAGATAAAGATGATGGTAAAGATGATGAAGACGACAACGACCACGACAATGATAATGATGAATATGATGATGATGACGATGATGATGGCGATTATGTAGATGTAGGAGATGATGATGATGAGGACGACGACAACGATGATGATGAAGACGATGGTGATGATGATGATGATGATCATGATCATGATCATGATGGCGATGATGTTGACGTAGGCGATGATGATGTGTGATGATTGTGATGGCGATGATGACAGTGGTGGTGGTAGTGGTGATAAAGATGACAATGAATATGATATTGATGACGATGATGATGATGGTAATGACGACGATGATGACGATCAGAATCAGAATCGCTTAAAATGGTTGTAGTCAGAATAATCATAAAAATGAACGAGAACAAGAAAAAGTAGGAGGAGGAGATGAAGCAGAAATAGGAGAAGAAAAACAAGAAGAAGAAGAAAAAGAAGAAGATGTCAATGATGATGATGATTATGATAATGATGATGGCAATGATGATGATGATGATGGGGGTGGTGGTGGTGATGATGATGGTGATGACGATAATGATTATGATGATTGTGACGATGACGATGTAGATGATACGGACGATTATGATGATGATGGTGGTGGTGGTGGTGTGGTGTAGTGGTGGTAGTGGTGATGATGACGACAACGACGATGATCAGAAGTAGAATCACTCAAAATAATTGTAGTCAAAATAATCATAAGAATGAAGAACAACGATAACCAGAAAAAGAAGAAGCAGAAGAAGAAGGAGAAGAGGAGGAGGAGGAGGAAGGAAAGGAAGAAGAGGAAGAAAAACAAGAACAGGGAAAAGAACTAGTAGAAAGAGAAGAACAAGACAAAGAACAAGAAGAAGCATGTCGAAGAAAGGGAAAACGATGATGAAGAAGAACAAGGACTAGAATAACCAGGGTCACTTAAACTCATTTTCATTGCCATAGGCCCTTAATGATGGATACTTTAACAATCAAATCGCTACTTAACATCACCCACGTAACAATGATGATAACAACATTTATTACTGGTAAAATTATCTTTATCATTTATACCGGTCTGCTAATTGGGACCTTCAAACATGAAAGGACTGTCACATATACCTGGAGACCACCTGTCAAAATCTCTCGTGTTGTTTTCGTTCTCAGACACTTGATAAGTGCCGCGCTGTCTTCGGTGATGCAGTTCACATTTTTACCCAGCTGAAACGCTTCAGCCCGTGCCGCCTTGATATCGGGATTGTACGCAATGGCGTCAACGTGCTTCCACTCTACATCAGAATGAACATGGAAAAATACATTTCAAAAGACGAAATACTAGTTGGAGATTTTAGTTGAGAAGAAAAAAATGTATGTATGTATATGATTATAATTATCTTTTGATAATTGAATCGATTCGGCCTACGTGGTCTATTTCGCCAAACACAGTAGCTTATCATTATCTTATACATGCTTAAACACACAAATTAACAACGTGGAAACTTCTAAGTTTAAAAAAAGAAGGAAGCTGTCAAAAACTATGATATCTTGAGGCTAGTATAGTAGTAATATAATAGCAAATATACATCCTAGAATCAGAAGTGTGGACATGTTGTATGCTGCCTCGCGTATTGTAGCACATGGATGAAACATCCCCCTGATTTATTGCTCGGTGAGAGTATATACGCTCGTCCAGACCTGTAAACAGTGTCTATGGCCTGAGGAAATCGGGCTAAGGACAGAAAAAGTTACGCTTGGATAGCTCATAGATTTTCAAAACTCTTTTTTAAACGATTGATAGATACAGATGAATAAAAATCAGCAGATGCAACAGCAAATTTATTCTGCATGCTTTATACGTTATCATATAGCGATTATTCTTTTTAGCTGATGCCCTCTCAGTATATGTATTTTTTAAAATCTCGTACTGATATATGTTCTTGTAATCATTTTGTAAATTATAAATCTTGCTTGATGTCAATTGTTTTCTTATATCTGAGCTAAATAAATGATGATAAAAAACCAATTTTTTAAAAAAATAATCTCTCTGCAAACTTTTCATTTCATTATTACTGAGTGTCACTTTGAAATTGCAGTTTTTTTTTTTTTCAGGGGCTTCGTTTTAGACCATCTTCAAAGATCTGTTGGAGCCATGGAGATAATAATAATAAGTAATAAATAATAATAATGAATATATAATAATAATAATATAATAATAGTAAATACATAATAATAATAATCAATAATAATAATAAATAATAATAATAATAATAATAATATATAATATAGATAATAATAATAATAATAATAGTAATAATAATAATAATATATAATAATAATAATCATAATATATGGTTATTTATATAGCCGCTAAATTACTAAATACAAAATTTCTATAGCGCTTTACAAAAATATTGAAAATACGAATAGTATTTAATTTACTAATAATGGAATACTACTAATTTGACCAAAAGTCCTGAATACTTAATGTAATTACATATCTTATTTACTAATTGAACATATAAATATACAAATATACAAATAAGTGGATGATCAAAACTATACAATAAATAAATGGGTTAAGTGTTTCTTAAATGTTTCCAAGGATGGAGCTTGACGGGTGCGGAGGGATAAGGCATTCCAAAGATTATGTAGCTCAGATTTTTTAAACTGTGGCCATTGTTGAATTGTAGCTTTAATTAAAATTTGAATTCTTGTAATTGCTTGTGAATATTCAAATAAGGCTGTGACCATTTGTTTTATAATCAACTCTGGCTTCCGTTTCAGTGACAAATACTGGGCAAAATTATTATTTGTTCTTCTGCACTAACTTGGTTCCATTTTAATTTCTTAAATTATTGCAATAAAATGTACTGTTTTGGACGTCATGAAAGACATTTGTCTGAACATTGACTTAAAGAGTCAATCAAGGCAGTTATCAGATATTCGTTCATTTGAGGTGGCGTATTTTGTATTCCACAATAATGCACTTGCCTGCATAATAGCGTAAGTAAATAAGTCCTCGCTCTCCCTTGACACTAAGTGAACACCGACGCTGGTGGCGCCAGCGCTCTCGCCGAAGATGGTAACGCGTGAAGGATCACCACCGAAGGCTGGAAAAATAATCAAACTGCGATAAATATGGAGTACAATTAAAATCCGTGAGATTTACCGTCGTAGACTAAATTAAGCGTTGCATTTTAACACCATATACACATACTTTTATCCAAACATACTGAACTAAAACACCAAGTACTTTGTACACTGAAAGTTTAATTAGCACCATGACGACACGATTAATTCATGGGATCAACAGGGAACCCCCCCCCCCCCCAATAACCAGATCAGGGTAAAGACAAACCATAAGAAAAATAAAGAACCGGGGACGGAGAGAAATTCTAACGTTTGGTCGCAAGAGTCAAGTGACGTGTTGCGCCACCTCCGCCAAAAAAAGATACTTAATTCACCCCACACTGAGATTTTAAACGATATTTTCAATGAGCTTATGTCACATCAAATACCACTGAACTAAACAAGGAAGCTGACTCAATCTAAAAATAAATGCCATTAGTTTTATACGTAGATTCACACTAAAATGCATGCATTATACATACATACATACATACATACATACATACATACATACATACACACATACATACATACATACATACATACATACATACATGCATACATATACACATACATACATACATACATATATACATACATACATACACATACATACATACATAAATACATATACACATACATGCACACACACACAAACATGTGAAATTTGAATTACACTTGCATTACAAATCACAATTCTTCTTACAGGCTATGTTGTCTTGTATCCACTGTAGCGCCATCAGTTGGTCGTAAGAACCGAAGTTCCCCGGAGCAGCACTGTCACCTGAAATTTGATAGTTAATAATACTAGTTTTAGGAATAATATCGGCCACAAATACCTCTATCCCATATAAGGTACATATATTTGACCAGTGTAAGTGAAGAAAATAAATATAATGTCTAGATTTTTTTCAAAAAAATATAGATCAGCAGTTGCGATCGAAAATACAGTGAGAGACAAATTAAGAATCTATGACATCGCATTTTCACCTCTCTGAATAATTCCTTTCACATACTTAATAATAAGTAAAAAAAAAAATGTCCGGCTTGGACTGTTTAACATAACAATGTCAGAATTGTGAACTCTGCATGGTATTTGTTCCTTTGTCCATCGTGTTAATACTGGTAACCAGTTGTAGCCTGGTGGTATTTTTGCAGCCCGGATAGCTGTAGATGATGGGTTCGAATTCTGGTTCATTTTTTTTCTGACATGTTTGTTTAAAAATATAGATCAGCAGTTGCGATCTAAAATACAGTGACAGACAAATTAAAAATCTATTCCATCGAATTTTCACCTCTCTGAATAATCCCTTTCATTTACTTAATAATAATAATAATAAAAATGTCCGCCTTGTACTATTTAACCTAACAATGTCAGAATTGTGAGCTTTGGTATTTGTTCCTGTGTCATCGTGTCAATGCCGGTAACCAGTGATGGCCTGGTGGTATTTTTGCAGCCCGGATAGCTGTAGATGGCGGGTTCGAATTCTGGTTCATTTTTTCTGGCATGTTTGTTTAAAAAAAATATTGATCAGCAGTTGTGACCTAAAGTACAGTGGAGACAAACTAAAACTCTATTACACCGCAAGTTTCACCTCTCTGAATAGTCCATTTCATTTACTTAATAATAATAATATTTTCCATCAGCCATATAAGAGCTAGTTACTTTAGATTTTGGCTAGTCCTCCATGTTTTTGCTAGCCAATGGCTAGCGGACTAGTGTTAATGAGTGAATGAATGAATGAATGAATGAATGAATGAATGAATGAATGAATGAATGAATGAATGAATGAATGAATGAATGAATGCATGAATGAATGAATGAATGGATGAATGAACATATTAAAGGTAGAAGAATGTATAATTATATTCACCTGTACTCAAAAAGCCGATTGGTCCGAGACGATAATTGACGGTGACGACGATTACGCCCCCAACGGCAGCTAAGGGAATTCCGCTGTACCAGGTACGTCCACCAGCCCCGACGTTGTAACCACCACCGTGAATCCATACCATGACAGCGGCATTCGTCGGCTGGGCACATACCGGATGACATTGATAACAAAATGACACTATTTAACCACTTCCATGCCTCTTATGTTTGTGATAACATGCACACCTCGACATAAACTTATCCAAATAAATAAGCTACAGTTATTCATAATGTAACGATTCTCATGAATCATTAACCTGTCACAAAAAGCCTTGGGGTTGAAAAGTTAGGTTTCTTGAAAAATAAACGTTGGTAAAATTCGAACACAATGCACCGACGAAACGTCACTCACTGAATTTAAATATTATAAGAGCGTTAGAGTAGTCTGACTGCCAGACCTGATTTGTGTATCATCAATAAAAACTAAATACCTGTTGCTCAAAGCTTGCAAGGTCAAAAACTAACACCGGTGAAGTTTAGACGATTGTCAAGCAATCTGTGCTATATACGGTTGGACCTTACCAAATTCAAAATTAGTAGGCGCAAGCTACATCCAGTGTCTAAAACGCACAATACCGTTACAAACATACAACTTGCGTAACGGCCCAATTTCAAATAATTTATTTATATTTTAAAAAATTGACTATGTATGAATCCCCAATTTTGAACACTACATTTTTATGTACCTATTTTTAGTTGCATAAATTTTGAACAAAAACGCTTTTCTGGACAAATAAAAAAACAGCCTTTAAATTTAGTCGGTGAAGTATTGTTGTTATATTGTTAAATAGTTTGAATGTTGTGTTGTGCAATCATGAAACTTCCACATCTATCCTGCGTGTACTTATCCATCTTTCAATTTATTGCAAAGTTTGTATTTATAGAAATTACGGGTTGTCGAAAAATTGCCCAATACCAAGTTCATCAGATGATCTCAAGAAATAACTCGAAAATCGGTATCAAGTGAAATGAAGAACAGATATTTTAAAAATTCTAAATAACAGCAATAATAATGATAATGATAATTATTATTATAATCGTCACCATAGTAGTAGGGTGGTAGAAGTAGTAGTAGTAGTAGTAGTAGTAGTAGTAGTAGTAGAAGTAGTAGTAGTAGTAGTAGTAGTAGAAGTAGTAGTAGTAGTAGTGGTGGTAGTAGTAGTAGTAGTAGTAGTAGTAGTAGTAGTAGTAGTAGTAGTAGTAGAAGTAGTAGTAGTAGTAGTGGTAGTAGTAGTAGTAGTAGTAGTAGTAGTAGTAGTATAATTAGTAGAGAGAAGACGAAGAAGAGAAGAGAAGAAGAAGAAAGAAGAAGAAGAAGAAGAAGAAGAAGAAAGAAGAAGAAGAAGAGAGAAGAAGACAGATAGAAGAAGAAGAAGAAGAAGAAGAAAGAAAGAAGAAGAAGAAGAAGAAGAAGAAGAAGAAGAAGAAGAAGAGAAGAAGAAGAAGAAGAAGAAGAAGAAGAAGAGAGAAGAAGAAGAAGAAGAAAGGGAGGCAGAGGGCGAGAGGGAGGAGGAGGGGCGGAGAAGAAGACGACGACATGATGAAAAAGAAAAGAAGAAGGGAGAAGAGAAGAAGAAGAAGAAGAAGAAGAAGAAGAAGAAAGAGAAGAAGAAGGAAAAAAGAAGAAGAAGAAGACGAAGAAGAAAAGAAGAAAAAAAAGAAGTAAGAAGAGAAAAAAGAAAGAAGAAAGAAGAAGAAGAAAAAAATATTTTTGATCACAAAAAAATTACACTACTGCTTTTTACAACAGTGTCCACCGAACCGATAAATTCAGGGAAACTAAATCATAACATGTCGATCAATGTAAATCACTTTAAAAAAATACGTATATTATTTGCAAACTACCTTGGGGCTCCGGAAGCGTACACGTTGAGAGGTCAGACAAACTCGTCGAGTCCAGCGTCCCGCATCGGTTGGGGGCACATAGGGCGATAGTACGTCGCATTGTGGTTCCGCTGCCAGCACTCGGCTCGGAACCTGGTTTGCGGCGAAGCGAGATCGCCGATCCGGGGGCTTGGCGAACGGATGCCGAGGAAGACATCGACTGTTGTTGCAGGGACGGGATGAATTATTATCACGCAGCTGGTCGGTGTAGGCCTTGAATGTAGGAATAAGAATTGGTGGATATAAAGATCAACACACAAATTAAGATCACCCCAATCACACAAGAGCACACTATACATGTGTCCCGAGAAAGAAAGGAAACCGGGATTTTCAATGGCAAAAATATTCATCATAGATGAATATTTCTTCGAATAAATT
>JZLH01S0370896.1:54907-64951 GCA_001188425.1 Eucidaris tribuloides
AAAAGTAAATCTATTTTCTCACTGACAAGCGACCCTCTGGTACTAGTATGAGGTAAGCAAATGCCATGACCATCAAATCGTATGAATTTTAAACTTGATTATTGATGTAAAATGAAACGTCAGCCAAGCGGGTTTGACCTAAAGGTACGGGCAACTTTAGACAGAATCATCTGGGTACAGGGTATTCTGAAGCCGTTCCTTGTAAAAAACCACTGTGGCAACTTCAAATTCCATGGTCCTACATCTCACTATGAATTTTGCTAACATACAAATATTCGATTCTTATGCAACAGGGATCACGGTGGCCAGATTATCTGATTCTCAAAACGCCAAATTACATGCCAAATTCAGGGAAAATACCAATTTCGCATTTGATGCATTTTATAGGCAGTATAGCCTAAAATTGGTTAGAAATAACGTTGTTATCAATTCTTAACACCTTTGCAACCTCTGCTGTGGCAAAAAAAAATGGCTGTCGTGGTTTACGCACCACTACTTTTGGACTCTTGTGGCACCTATTTTACTGAAAATCAGGTTTTATAATGAATTTTAGGTATGCCATTGTAAAATGCTAAAAAGCCGTTTGGCATGCACTTTGAATTCTTCAATGCTAAACGACACTGATTTAAAAATGCCAAATTTGGTATTTATGCATTAAATATGCCGAACTGGCAACCCTGACAGGGATGGATACAGAACTATCCTGCACAAGGATGATTGACATTTATACATGTACTCCCTCTGGAGTAGAGCTAGCTGAGCCGTCTGAAGGTGCATCAAGCCAGTCAAACTATAAGGTCACTTTCAAAAAGGAAACGAAGCGACAGAAATCGATTCCAGGCTCTGGTAAAAGGGAAGCCTGGGGCGCTTTACCCACTAAGCCAGGATGCCTCTAAAACTGAAAAAAAAAAAAAAATCTTGACTACTAATGAATGTCAAATACGCATGCGTCAACATACTCGCCAACGCGTATCAGTACTTTCCTTGCCTTGCAATTACTCAGTCCTAACTTAAAGGTTAGTGACATGATTGGGAAGACTTGAAAATGCCTCAAGAACCAAATGAGTTGAAATATATACCAACTATACACTAGCAGGAGTGGACCGCCCACCTGGGAGGATTTGTCTGTAATTTGTTTACTTAAGGAGAATCAAGCATAAACATAGGAGTATCTTAATTTTATCCGGGGACGATAAAAAAATAAGCCCCATAGAGAGCCACACATCAGGTTTCCGTGCTACGAGTGATATTGACGTTGTTTATTTTAGAATGAGCCAACGTTTGACTGCAAGATTTTCACAGGAGAATCCTTGCATAGTTTACTTGATTCTAGAGTAGTTTCAGCCCAAGTTGAGGACTACCCCCAATCATGTCATTTACCTTTAATGTAGGGTAAACGGGGAATTGGAAAATTAGAAAACCTGAATACACCAACGATTGGCAGATGACAACCAATGTCAATTGAAAAAGGGCAAAATTAAATAGAATTAGAATAGATAGAAAAACCTGGATGTTTGCATGTATTATTGTACTTTCATTGGCTTATCGTTTTGTCTTCCACTTGTTCCACAAGCAAATACCCCATTCTGCAATATCTTTCCTCGCTAGTGATTGCAAGAAATTATATGGCTGCATACCAATTCCATCAAGCCACAACCAATAGTAGGCACTTATTCTTCTTTGTTGAAAAGAGGAAAGGGGGAAAGTTCCGACAGTAACTCACTTCCGGACATTATGGTTTAACTAATGATTACAGTTGGGATAAGATTCGCCTGATTGGCTAACGCATGCACAACGTCAACATGTTGATTAACAATCAATCAATCCATCAGCCACTCAATTAAGTGATACCACTTATATTTGATGTTAACGAGGCACATAGACAGATAAAGGTTGAGAAGAAACTTGTACTTTTGGAAAAAAAACATGTTGGGAAAGACATTTACTCAAAGGTTGCAATTAATGATATCAATCAACTTTATGGTGCTCAGGTGACAAATTTTGAAGCGACATCTTGTATGAGAGCAACATTGAACAGTGACACTATAATCGATAAAAATACGCACTCTTTATAAGGTTAAAGCTACTGGCTAACTTTTATCACAGTTAAAAAATGTGAGCTACATAATCCTCCATGCTCCAAGTGTCTTTGATAAAGTCTAAAAATAAAGCCCTGAAAAAATTGCATTTCAAACGGATTATTTAGTGCTTTAAAAAAGTGAAAATAGTAAGTTGACCGGATTCACCTGCCCATTTCCTCCCATACACTTACTGTGTGTGTATCTAGGCTATTTTTTTACTCGCCCCGAGTATTAATTGTTAATTCATTCATATCTTGCCAGTGGCAGCATAAATATCCAAGCTTTTGTATTCTACTGTGTTTACTTATCCATTCAAACACTACTATGTAGTTCAGATAACAAAGTTTGACATTTTTTTTTAATTTGAAGCTCCACAATGTTAGCCTATTACTTTAAAATCAGTCGTCCTTTACGTCAAGATGTTGCAACTGCTAAAAGGTTTGGTATAATAATATCTAATTGACAAACGAGCTGAATCTTGTAAAAAGTTAATAAATAAATACATACATTATTTGTAGATTTATTAATATACTAATGTAATAATGATATTGTAATGTGATGTGTTTCATTTGTCAAAATTGTATGGAAGATACCGAAATACAATTCAATTCAATTCAATTCAATTCAATTCAATTCAATTCAATTCAATTCAATTCAATTCAAATAGGTAATGATATTTTTTCTTCTGTTGCAAACTCGGGAACAAGATCGATCTCACCATTAAACCATAATTACACGATAAATGCTGGTCAGATTTCAATAATTTAAATTTTCATTTTAATTTTATTTAGGACCTATAGTATATTTTGGTGTAGCAACAAATGTTGTGCATTGGATTAATACATTTATATCGATAGAGTATCAACTTGCACTCAGGGATGAGTTCTCGAAAGGCCTCATGACTGATTCGAAAAGAAAATTTGCGATAAGTCGGGACAAGTGTAAATATAATTTCGTTTTAGACGATAAAAGCTAACACGGTAGCACTATTTTTACCATTGTAATTATTTGTATAATTAATAATTGTCAAGTCGTCAAAGGTTTGAGCACTCTAAGTGAACTGCGTACCGTTATTGGACATACTGTTGCTTCGACAGTTTACATATTGATTGCCCCGGGTTTTTTTTACGTCGTGTGACCAATCAGGAAGCAGCCGGTAAAAAGAGAGTATTATTTAGTATACGATCACATGTAACAAGAGGGTTTCAAATATAAGTCAGCGGATCATACGCAGATCGATGCAGACGTCACCTGGCTAGTGGTATCGACGGAAAATTCAGAATTGTACTATATCAGCGAGAGAGACAGACTATAAACTTGTCGTTGTAAACATTTCGGACGAAATTTTCTCCAGACCAGCAGACGAAAATGAATTCATCGACGGAATTTGATGACGAGAATGGCGTTGGAATTGATTTATCTCTGACAACCATGATCATTTACTCTACATTTGGCGCAATAGGTATGATTGGAAACGGGCTCGTGTTGTTCGTTTTTGGCAAAGTGAGCTCGTTACGCGACATCACCAACCTGCTCATCGCAAACCAATCCCTGATCGACTTCGTGTCTTCGGTCTTGCTGGTAGCCATCTTCGTCGTGCCTCTCCCTCCTCTACCAGTAAACCAACCCATCCTTGCCAGGTTTCTCTGTGGATTTTGGTACACCCAATACCCCTTTTGGGTGATGTACGTCGCTACCATCGTAAATTTAGTCATCATAACTTTAGAGAGATATTTCGCCATTGCCTACCCAATACACTACAGGCGTAAAATCAAAATGACACAGGCTACTTTCCTTGCACCAGTGCCCTGGATTTTGGGTTGCATCTACATGTTCTATCTGATCGTGATAACGCGTGTTGAAGACCAGACGTGTTTCCAGTTCGTGTGGCCAAACAATACCGCGCAGTCTGCAGTCGGCATTTTAACGTTTATCCTTCTGTTTCTGTTACCGTTTATATTGATGACGACCGTTTACACTCTAATAGCCCGCCAACTACGAAAAGGACCTTCCCTCGCACCCAGCAATTCATCAGCATCCATTAGTCAAACGGTCGACTATCGGGAACGTGCTCGTCAGAATGTCATTAAAACCATGCTAATCATTTGCATCAGTTACGGTCTCTGTTGGGCTCCGAATCAATTCATCTATTTGTTTTACTGTCTCGGAGGCTACGTTGACTTTAATGGACTCCTCTACTACGTATCAGTTATAATTGCTTTCGTGAACATGTGGATCAATCCGTTTATCTATACATTCCAGTATCGAAAGTTTCAGCGGGGTTTGAAGATAGCATTTGGTTGTACCCCGGTCAAAAATCGTAATAATACGACAGAGTTACGTTCGGATAGTCGTACAACTGACAGTGTCGTTTGTCGAGATAATCGAGATAATGCAGATAATGTACGTGAGTAAGAAAGCTGACTATATTTAAGACAGTAAGGAATGTTTCTGCAACCAAGTTCACTGTGAACATTATTTCCATATTTTGATAGGAACGGACAAGAAACTTAATCTGACTAAATAAAATATTTAACATAACACTTACGAAAATCAGCATGCATTTGACGACACTGCAAAGTGAAATAGAGTATTTTGGGTTAGCCTACAGCCCAAGTGTAGCTTTGGTCGACCAGGCAAACTTTTCATTAATCTTTCACAAAGTTTGGAATTGTCATGACGTACAGCAGAAAACAGCATCAAACCTACTGAAACTTATGCATAGTGATTATTGTGATTTTTAAATTAGCAGAGAGCAGATATTACTGTATATTTCCTTCGGTCACTGACCTTTTTCTTATTTTTCATCAATTTTTGAAAAAAGAAAGCGTCTACAATCGCAATTATATAGGAGAAAATGTCAGTTTTCACCTTTTATCAAAACTATGTTTGCGCACATCAATTAGACTGACATGTATCATGTTTCATACAGGAAGAAATGTTTGAGTGTCCAGAGGAAGTGCAATTGCAATTACAGTAAAAACACTGATCAGTGGAGTTGCAGAGTTGTGACTAACCACTGCTAGCATATGACATGTATGACAAGTAACGTACGGTAAGTTATGTACCAGCTCACCAATGTCAATTCTAAATCGTATTGATCAGTTGATGATCGATAAGATTCTTTTTGTAATGATATCTGCACCTTCAAACGCAGAAACTAAATTGTATACATTACAAACCTCTGTTATTCTGTTCAGGTTTCTTTCACTGTCCTTTAGACATGACAAACGCGTTACCTTCTGGCTTTACTACTAAAAATCATGAAAAAAATAGCATAACAAGAATCCACAAATGCTCCTGATGTTAACCTTGTGTTTTTTGGATAAACCATACCACGGCACGCTGAACGACGATGAAATTCTGGCACCTGTAGATTTTCATTCACAAATCAAAGCAAAATCTATACCATATTGTTATTATTAAAATGTATTTAGTAATCTTTACGAATTGACGGGTCACTATACGATGTATTTTTGTGTAATTAATCGATGCGTCTGGGCAGGTGAACAACTCTTAGAATCTGTTAGGCAAAACTGTAAGAAGTAAAACAAGCGTGTAATTATTGAAAGAAATGACTAGTAGTGCGTATACGATTTGTTTTTATTATTGAAATGATTTAGTAATCTTACCAAATTGACGGGTCATTATACGATGTCTTTTTGTGTAATTAATCGATGCGTCTAGGCAGGTGAACAAATGTCAGAATCTGTTAGCTGAAACTGTAAAAAGTGAAACAAACATGCAATTAATGAAATAAATGACAAATGGTGCGTGCTAATTAAACGCTCTGAACAAATAAATGTAATGGTAGTACAAATGTTGTTCCGCTGTACACCTGCACATGTTTGGTGTAATAAACATTCTTCATTTAAATGTTATGGTAGACTCCTTGTTACGTTGTACTTATTCTATTGTGGTGAGAAACGCGGTCCCGTAGTATTTCACTCAGATTTAGAGTGTATTAAAAATGTGATATGTTTATTCGACTAGCATCGTAGCGGCGCCTAAAACGTATTGCAAGCGAATCGATAGTGGCTCAGATCAGGGTCGTCCATCCAAAATTGTCGGCAATTTTGGCAAAAGTGAAAATTGTGTATGTTTAGGAGTATTTTTATAATAAGGTAAATGGTTCTGTAGTGTTTTGAATGACCCTTTAAACATATTCTCCTATACATTTTATGAATTTGTCAAGTTGTCAAACTTATTGGGTGGGGGGGACGATATGTTTTCTCCACCCATTCCCATCCCCCGAGGATTAAAGGCCCTGTCACATATTAGCATGTAGAGCATACGAAGGCCTAGCGTACATTTTTTTTCGTCGAGAAATTTGACAAAGTTTAAACACGCTCGAGCATGCTCAAATTTCAGACCAAATTGGTGTGACCAACGAATGAGCAATGGATGGTGATCGAATATCTAGCGTCCAAGCAATGAGTGACAGCGCTAGTGCAGCGTGAAATGAAAGAACCACTCAAGGATTCTGTGACGTCAAACAAGAAAAACTATCATTGTACTTTGGCTATACTGTACGCACACGTTACTTTAACTGTAGACTAGCGTCAAGAACGTCAGACGGACGGTCGCCGAAAGTTGATGGAAGCTGGAATTAATTTTGCATTCGTAAGCCTTTTGGAACGTTCAAACAACGAATACTTAACGTATATGTAGTGTACTGATCAGCACATTGCAGCATTCTTCAGCGAACGCCGACGACCTAAAGCTAACCAGTACAACGTGTGTCTAACGTGTTACCAACGATTGTCAACGTGCACGTACGTTCAACCAACTTTCCGAACAAGTAAAACACACGTTAGCTCTAGACGCTAATATGTGACAGGGCCTTTATCCTTTCGTTAAACGTACGTAATGAGTGCGTTGAGCATTCGTTATGACGGTGGATGGGATGGACGTGTTTTGGTCGAACGGTGGACGATTAAGAAACTTACAACCCACGTGCGAATTGTTCAAACAGCGGATACTCAACGAATACATAGCGAATACATAGCGCAGAATGTACGCGTAGCGTACGCAAAGCTCGTTAGTCGTTCGATAGGTTTGTATGTAAGTTAAGGATAAGTTATGAAATAGTAATGAAGACGATTTCAATTCGTTTTGATTCGCTCTCAATACGTTCGATTCAGCCATACGAAATTTATTCGGTGGGAATTCTGTGTGTATTTGGAATTGTTCAATTCGTTCTCGGTTCTTTTTGTCAATTCGTCATAGTTTGAAGGCTCCTTTAGCGAAAGCTCAAAATTTTGAACATGTCCTTAATCAAAAATCGGCACCAACGTTCCTCAGTGAATCCATATGACCCTTGGCCGAACAGCTAACGAATACAATGTAAGTTAAACGTATTACTAACCACCGACAACGTGCGCGAAATTTTCAAACACGTTAAAGAGAATACACAGTACTGGTTGATTACTTACAGAACAACAATATTTTAATATCAACTGCTTTCAAACCTTCTGTGAACAGATGGTATTCTAAAAATGTCACTATAGTACAGGACAGAGTAGTTGAAAACAACAGAACACTTCGTTTTGGACATATCTGTTACACAAATCCCCACTGCTGACAAAATACTACCACAGAAATCTATATGTGGGACTATGTTAATTGTTGCCGTACACACTGCAGCAACGGAGCCTACTCCGTCGGGTACTCAAACTGCCAATTCCTCAACTTTTTATTGCATATGAAGTGAATTAGTCCCACATTATAATGCAAATGTAATTTACTCTCAGCTGGAAAATATGGAAATGTGAAATTTTGATGAAAGATTTTTCATCATCAACCAGTACTGTGTATTCTCTTTATATGACAGGGCCTTAACGAGGACATTCTCGAAATTGCCATGGGATGGCCGGATAAGAATATAAACTAAAAAAAGTACGAAATGTTCAAACAGCGGATAACTTGTAAGCACTTTAGCGCAAGCTCAACATTTTGAACATGTCCATAATAAAAAAAAATCAGCACCAGCGTTCTTTAGTGAACCCCGACGACCCTTGGCCGAACAGCTAACAAATTAATGTAAGTTAAACGTATTACTAACACTAACCACTGACAACGTGAGCGAAGTTTTCGAATACGCTATGCACACGTTAGCTCTACACTCTGATATGTGACAGGACCTTAACGAGGACATTCTCGAAATTGCCATGGGATGGCCGGATATACTGATATGGCCTGCATTCGTTGCAGAAGTCCAAGTAAGAATCTACCACAGTCGTCTCACTCGCAGCATCAGGGGAGCAAGGACGTGAAGAGAAAGTTTTCTTAAACGTTAAATTTTGAATTCACTGAATCCAGATCGTTTTAAGTAATTCAACATTTGGTAAATAGATTCAAGATATATCATTCCCCTCAAAAAAAATAAATAAAAAAATAAGTAAATAAATCTGTCTGCCACTCTTGTAGTTGCTAATACGTTCCAGGTATTCACAGATCCTGAAGACTATGGGAAGAATATCTTTTTCAGTTGTTGTTGTTGTTTTACTAAAGGTGTTATAACCTTTGGGTATGCATTTCATACAAGAACGAGTTTTTAGAAATTCATATCTTTTAGATATAAAGAAAGATTGTCTATACTTCTTGATTTGAAGTAGATTTTGATATACTTGATATTAGCGAAAATGGACGAAACAGCCTTAAACAGTTTTCATCATTTGAATTGACACCCTGGGTACTCTGCATATTCAGATACAACCCAGACATGTCATATTTTATGTACCATATTATTTCATTTCGTTGCAGTTTATATGTGATTATTTCCAATGAAGTACCATACAAAGATACAACACTAGGTAACGTTTAGCATGGACCTATTATCCAAATGAGCATGCATCGATCGTTAATGACTTCATGCCGAATATCAGTTGTTGTACTTGCTCTACGTCATCGATGTAATGTTAATTAGCGCATCAACCAGTAAAATAGGATGAGCGATTTCTAATGAAACTAAAGCGATGTGCGCAAAAATGGGGCAATTACTAATAATCCCCAGAAGTGGAAGTTAAGTGATTTGTAGATGGTATTTGAGAGAATGCGTGTTGAAAATGTTGTTAAAATGGAAATTGATGTTAGAGAATTAATATTAAACATTAATGTCACTTTTAATCTCACAAGTAAACTCTGATGTTTTCGGAAATATAGTATGTTAATATGGAGAGAGCCAGCATTGTCTCAAGGAAATCGGACGAGAACCAAATTTCAGGATTTCCAAATTGACCTGACTACCAAAGATCAAGAAAACGAAACAAATAAATGTACTTGTTACTGCTACTACTACTACTACTACTACTACTACTACTACTACTATACTACTACTACAACTACTACTACTACTACTTCTAGGCCTACTACTACTACTACTACTTCTACTATTTACCTTTATAAAGAGATAATGGCTGAAGTCTCTGAGCACGAAAAAATATTAAAATAAATCTAAAAGATGAAATAATACAAAGTTGAAAGTTGTAAGAAATTACATGTAACAAATGACAGGTTTAATAAAATTATACAGATTAGCATAAGCATCATGGGTATACAGGTATAGGTTAACGTAATGGATTTTAACATAGATGTGAAAGAGAAAACAATAATCAGGGGTGGTAGCACGGGGGGGGGAATTGAGGTCACTTTACCCTATGATTTTCAAAGTAAAAAAGGGTTCTTAAATAATGTTGACATTGTCGCCCCCTCCCCTTCAGATTTACTGCCATAAATGTACGTATCATTACATCGACTTGCTCCGTAGATCAATATTCTGAAAACCAGACGATATTTTTTTAACGATTTACAACGATTTGCACCACAAATCATTGTCTTGGAACACCTGATTACCTGAACCGTCAAGTTGTGTCCAACCCTTGGTGACCCTTTTCACATTCACTTTCCACGCGTCACGACGAATCTTCTGCCAAGCGGATAGCTTCAGGAAGTTGTATTCCTA
>JZLH01S0370896.1:72996-84209 GCA_001188425.1 Eucidaris tribuloides
AAATAAATAAAAGCGCCTTGTACTTTCAATGTGACCTTCAGATCGGACCGTTAATTAGACGCGCTCGTGCCGACTACGCGCGCCTACATTTCTCAATCTCAACGTAACGCGCGAGGCATTTTTGGGCTGTTTTGTTTACACGTGAAACCAGGCGCAGTTCTATGGGGGGGGGGGGACTTTGGGGGATTGAGCCCTCCCAAAAATTGCTCAAGTCCCCCGAAAAATCTTCGGACGAAAAATGTTTTACAATGAAAATATTAATATATAAAATGAGGCGATCTAGCAAAAATGAAATATTGATTGAAAGAAGTAATGCATTTTTTTTAATATGTATTTAACATGCCCAGATACACGTCTTTTTAATACATATTTTCAAGAAAAAAAATCCTACTCCTGCTCGGCCGCTTCGCTCCCTCCACTACCCATTTACATTTTTTTTCACATAGGTCTACTTACTGTACATCTTCTTGAAATCCTGACAACCATCCCTATAGTAATTTTCATAGGTATACATTTAAAATATGTATTTACTGTGCTTAGAAACATGTCTTTGCTACGTGTATTTAAAAAAAAATCGTGCCGTGGCTTCCCCATGCCACACCTGTCCCCTGCCCTCACGCAAGTATAAATACCCAATTACACTTTTTTGCATACTTCCTGAACATTGATTTTTTGAAATCCTGAATCATGCCTAGAAAACGTCTCTTTGAGTTCGTATTTTGAAAAAGTTTCTAACGTGGGAGGGGCCCCCTCCCACACACACTCCTCGCAAGTATGACTAATCATATACAGTTTTCCACATGCTTCCTGTAGGCCTATATCTTTTTGAAATTCTGACTACAATCCATCTTTATAAAATACACCTTCAAAATATAGGTATTGACCATGCCTAGAATCACGTCTTTTCTATGCGAATTTTCAAAAAGCTCCTACGTGGGAGGGGGTATCCCACTTCCCACACCATCCCCAGCTCGGTCGCTTTGCTCCCTCACAAATATGATTTCCCAATCCCTAATCTTGATAAAATACACCAGTGCCAAAAAATATGTATTTACCATGCCCAGAAACCCATCTTTTTATGCGTATTTTCAACACCCACCCCCCCCCCTCCCTTCGTAAAGTTTCGCTCCCTCGCAAGTATCACTACCCAATTACAGTTTTCACACACTTCCTGCAATCTCTTTGAAAATATTCTCGAATAATCTTAATAAAATATACCTTTTAAATATATATTTACCATGCCCAGAATCAGGATCCTACTTTATACTATAAACACAATTTCTATCAACGAATTATCGTTTGCACAAAAGGTCTTCAATTGCGTTTTATTCTTAATTCTAGTTTTCATTGAAGAAATCTTTACTGATTCGCCCACAATAGCAGGTGTCCTTCCAAGACCCATGACAAAAATAGTTATTTTGATCTATGCAATGCTCATATCAAGGACAGATTGCTAACATGATCTATTTCGTTGCGTCATCTTTGTTTTGCTCTCAGATAGCCCCCCGTTAATGAGGTACAGTGCTCTTTAAACTGTGTCGGACATAATATAATCATGTTCTGATTATTTAAGTGACAATGAGACGTCATGACAGTAGGCCTCCAACGGACATCATTTTTTAAGATGGCTCGGTAGATCTGTTAGCCATGCTAAAGCAGA
This sequence comes from Eucidaris tribuloides, assembly GCA_001188425.1. Taxonomy (NCBI): domain Eukaryota; kingdom Metazoa; phylum Echinodermata; class Echinoidea; order Cidaroida; family Cidaridae; genus Eucidaris; species Eucidaris tribuloides. The sequence continues at coordinate 74,657 of JZLH01S0370896.1, forward strand.
TTCAGAAAGAATATCTGCCTAGAACCTGTAGAATAATGGTATTATTTATGTACACCATATCATATGCGTCTTCTGCATTGATCTCATCCTATACCTATCTCTCTTTTAGCAACATTTGTGAGGAAAATGAAATGCCCGGGGCATTGATCGTTTAAATTTCGATCTTTCTTAACGTCATGTTTTTCACGTCAAATTGTGTATATGCATTTACAAAGTCAAGTTTTTTTTTTCTTATTAAGTGATCATTCACGATCGTGTGAGCCTGTCCTAGGCAACTATACATTTAGGCAATGTTTCATTGTGAACGGAATCAGAATTCTTCAAGTTTGTGTTTTTGCCCTCTCTCGTTTTTATCATAATAGTCATGCAACTGTATTGACGTTTCGAAATGCAATGTTGAATAGCTGTCATTATTACATACCGTATTTTTTTTAAAAGTGCTGCTAAATATCAAGAGCGCATGACTTTTATCAGAATCAAACAGTATTATTGTGTATCGACTGTCGTCGTGAATTACTCATGGTCAAAAAAGTTTCAATGACAGCAAAGAAAAAAATAATTCTTTGTGAAGTTTCTTCATTGAAATTGCCACCCTATGGATGTATAGATATTTTGAAATATTTTTCTCGGTGCATCTTATCGAAATCAGGCACTGTCTTGTAACACCTGCCCATGTGATTGGATATGTGTGCAGACAGTACACCAGAGGCAGATTACACAAAAAGCTAAAGTATACTCCTGGCATGGAGGAACCAACCAAAAATAGCAGGACCATTTTTTTTCCAATCCACTTAATTTGAAATCAAGGGTATAACCTTATTCACACCTTCATACCTTAACATTTATTTCTGTGTCAAACAATTTCATTTTTTAGCTTAAATTATCCGAAAGCTCGACACCAAATTACGTAACCTCATCTTCGAACGATGAATTTTCTAACCCTCACAACTTGTTCTAATGTACACTCTCTAATATTTTCCTTTGAACAACCAGCAGGGATATCAGTTATAAGCGATTATAAATAATTTGGGGGACACCCAAGACCCCTACCCGTCACCTTACATGAATGCAAGATCACTGTATGACATAGCAAACACTTTAAACACTTTCTCACCGTTTGTCGTGTGAAATAAACCACTTTCTCTGTTCTAGTCTATACCATCCTATATGACATCCGTTACATTTTGGTTCACAGAGGTGTTTTATGTCGGCGGGAAATCATATTTCGAGTTTTCACTTTCTTTCAAGCAAGTTTTCTTTCTTTCTTTTCTTTTCTTTCTAATTTTCACCATATGTTTCTGTATAGACGACATAGCTTACTCTTATGCCAAAGCCCGGTACAGCGTGGAAATGAAACTTTATTAATTCTAACTAGTGAGTAGCAGTGCAGTTAATTGAATTGTTAATGCACGGTATGTAACATACACACTGCGTGTTAATACCGATTGATGATTCCAGTTGCATGTAATAAATATTGCTGATACGCTCAGCGAATCACTATTTCAGTTTAGAGATAATTGCAGCCTATTGGTGTTTGATACCTATTATTTATCGTGTATGATTATACGCAAGCGTACAACCAACATGCCAACCACATGCTTTCACTGGATTGAAATAAAAACCGCCGTATGCATACAGTTTCCCTCCTTGTCAGTTAGAATTATTTCCGAAGTGTGAGAATGAAATAAAAATCGCCATATGCATGCAGTTTCCAGCTCACTGCCAGTTAGAATTGTTCCTAAAGTGTCAATGTGATACATGAGTAGGTTTCTGCCTAATTTCAACCCGCAGTACGTTTTGTCATTTATTACTCATTAAACACCTTCATATCCTTCGCAGCATTATGGAAACCTCAACTTCTGTCACAATAATTTTTCCTGTGGATGAACAGGACAATCAAACAAGTGAGTTCAGCATGACTTTGATAACGTGGATCGTCTATATCATTTTAGGAACTATTGGTGTTTTGGGTAACGGGCTGGTCCTGTTTGTTATCGCCAACGTCAGAGAGTTACGCGATATCACCAACCTCTTCATCACTAACCAATCTTTGATTGATTTCTGCGGATCGTCTTGCCTCCTGATCTTCTTCGTTTCCCCTTATCCACCGATGCCCGAAAATAGCCCCATAATCGCTCGCGCGCTCTGTGCTGTCTGGTACACCCAGACAATATTTTGGGCGTTGAATTTTGCTTCTACCATCAACCTGACGATTATTTCTCTTGAGAGACTCTACGCCGTTCGATACCCGATTCACTACAGGTCGAAAATCAACATTAGAAAAGCTGCAGCTATTGCCACCATTCCCTGGCTGGTGGGATTTACGTTTATGCTGTATCTCCCTGTCATAACTCGAGTCGAAAATCACCAATGCTTGAGGTTCCTTTGGCCTAATGATACTGCTCAAATGGCAGTAGGAGTACTTACTTTTGTGTTGTGTTTCTTAGTACCTCTAACGGTAATAAGTACCGTTTATATGACTATCGCAAAAACTCTTCGCAAAACGGTTGATAAAAAGTTTAATAAAGGTACCAAACCACCAACAGAGAAACCGGATTTACCTAACCTTCGAGAAAAGGCGCGCCAAAATGTCATTAAAACCACGTTCATAGTGTGCGTCTGCTGCATTGCCTGTTGGGCACCATCGCAAATATTCTACTTCTATTACTGCCTGGGTGGCAAAGTTGATATTGACGGCATAATTAACACCATCAATGTCTGCATTGCATTCACCAACCTGTGCATCAACCCTTTTATCTATACCTTCAAATATCATAAGTTCCAGAGAGGTTTGCGTCAAGTATTTTGTCGACGTAGTGGTGCTAATTCTACTGCATCTAAAACGGATTCCATTGCCACCGTGTAAATCTGCTGCCGTTGGACCGCATGGAGAAAAACCACAGGTACGCTATGAATATTTGATTTTATAGTGAAAAGGGGATAATTCTAAAACAAGTGAAAAGCGGAAAATCGCACATTCCTCCAAGCACTCCTCTTGACTGACCAGCATATAATTTCAAATAGCTCAGACTCTTATACTACTTTGCCTAAACGATTCCAATTACTTGATGAACAAAGTAAATACTATTACGGTGAATTTACAATCATCCGGTTTGCGGACGAAAGCCGTCAATTTACGCATTCAAGGAATTTGGACGTCTAACTGAACATGAAGTTCAAAGGGAGTCACCAGCAACAACTTGTTAGTCCATGGGCCAGATTCCAATTGTCCAAGAATTGGTACCACTTGGCCCGGCAAAGGCTTACTGTATTTTTCTTATAGCTATAGTCTAAACATGATGAGATGGAATGATAGCAATTCATTTTTGGTAGGTTTTGGTTTCTACCACGCTCCAAACATGATGATCTTTGTAAAAAAAAAAAATCTAGCACCTGATGTTAGGGGTTGGCGAAATTTAATTGGCAATAACTTTAGAAATATTCAAGCTATCTAAAAAAATGACCATTAAATATGTGCGTCTTCTTGACAATTCCTATCAATTAAAATTGACCACCTGCAAATCGAACTCGTGATGACGTCACCAGTGGTCAAAATGTCACCAAATTTGGGGAGTGCTTAAAATCTGGATAGGGCAAGTAAACTCGTGTACAAGAACTTGCCGGGTGGAGGAACTGTACTAAGAGTATTTAAAAATGGAAGAATAGGGTACACTGCAACATTGCTGGGCGCAATGTTTAATTTAATTAACATTTCTGGCTTCAGGAACATATGATTGAGATTCGATTGTTTTTGTTTTTGTTTTTGAATTGGTTCCCATCATGACATCAACCTATGTTTTAAAAGTGGTTGCTTTCCTGACGAATTTAAATGGAGTATCATTTTACCGTTTTTGTATAGATCCAATATGTGATCCTGAAATAAAAAAAAATAAAACATGTCAATTTAACTCAAATGATGACGTAACCATGGGTCAAAATGTAACCAATTCTGGGGTATGCTTAAAATCTGGATAGGACATGTAAATTCGCGTATACCAGAACTTCTGGGGTGGAGGAATTGTGCTAAGAGTACTTGGAAATAATGGCAGAATATGGCACATGAATTGGTACCCATTATGACATACACTGCAGGCGTTGCCAGGATTTATCAATGGGGGGGGGGGGCAGAGGTGAAGGATCGATTAAGTGAAGAACCCCCCCCCAAAAAAAGTGTTCGTCCTTAAGCGACAAAACACAAGAGGGTCGGTAGGTATACTACAGGGTCATATTTGTGTTTTATTTGTTCTTTCCTCGTTTTCAAATCCTTTTTTTTTGGGGGGGGCGGGGTGGGGCAAATTCACATCAGCTTCATTGGGCGGCATTTGCAATTTAATTTGTGTGTCGCAAGTTCTTGGCCTACATTTAACTCAGCACTTTTACACTTATAAACCTGCCAGGCAGGGTTCTAGAGCTAAATTGTCGAGGGCTACCATAAACATGTAAATTAGCGAAGCAACCGATTGGGGGAGTATGTATCCCCCTCCCAAGGTAGAGACTTTTTGAGAGAAAAAAAACACATAAAAAACACAGATCGAGTCTTATTTCATATCAATTCAGAAAAGCATAATTAAAATACTAAATTGTCAAATACTGTATAGTTGGAACATAAACGATCACAACAAAATCGTTATTAAAGTGTTTTCCCACGTAATATCCATTAAGTGTTTGGGTGGTAAAAACTAATGTGTGTCTGTTTATCTTGAGGATCCTCGTAAATAGAAAAAAATGCAAATCAATATTGAAAATGAAAGAGTGAAACGGAAACAGCAAAAACATATAGGCAAGGAAACAAAAGAAGAAAGAAGAGTGGAGAACCTTCAGTTATTGTCATCTTCTGATTCTTCTCTCCATAGCACTATTAAAGGTAGGAATCTCATTTGCACGCATCCCCACAGACCGCGTGAAGACACCCATGTCCTTAGGCTATTGATGAAGGAAAATGTCTCAGAAATCTGGGGATCATTAATTACCCAGAATTCAGGGGCGTCGATCCATGTTTCGGATTGCGGGGCAAAAGTGAAAAAAAATGTCCAAAATGTCCAACATTGTGCGCGCGAAGCGCGCCGAAAAAATGGCAATTTAGTATGTTTAATCATATTTTTATGCCCTGTTTTATGATTTTATTATGCTTACCAATGCTTTTTAAAAAATATATTTTCATTTCATATTACGAATTTTTCAAGTTTTCAAAATTATTGGGGGGGGGGGGCGAATCGATATGTTTGCCACCCCAATATTTTCAGGGGGGGCATCGTCCCCCCCTGCCCCCACAGTATCGACTCCTCTGCCAGAATTTGAAAAATGCGAAAGAAAACAATGGACGTGTAGTGTAAGTTCTATGGTAGGAGTGTCTATCTCGCGAGACAAAAATTCAAATCAGTAGTCCAACGGTCAATATAATTCCACAAAAACTGATTTTTCAGCTCGTATACTTTGCTAGAGGTTCTCAAATGGTATTTTCCTGTAAATGCCCGTGTATTTACACGATGTTATTTTTTAGGCATGCAAAATAGGTGCTTGGCCTTTAATTCCTTCATGTTTACATTAATCTATCTATCATATAAACCTCTAACAAATACATTTCACTTTTTTTACATATGACATTTTTTTTCTGACGTTTTACTGCTAACATTTTAACCACTGACACTTCTGCCTCTGACCCCCCCCCCCTTCTCCCATGGCATTTTGTTTTTAACTGAACTGATTAAAGACAAGTTAACAATGACCACAGTTAAAAAAAAATGCTAGCTACATAATTCTTCATGCTCTAAGTGTCTTTAATAAGGCTTAACAAATGAAGCCCTGAAAAAAAATGTTATTCAAAATGATCATTTCTTTTGGTAAGATCATTTAATGCTTTAATATGGTGTAAATGTATGAATACTCAGGTTGACCGGATTTACCTGACCAAATTCCTCCTATAGAATACTATGCGCAGATCTAGGCTATTTTATACCGCAGTGGCGGCATAACTTTGCCAACTTTTGTACTCTAGGATGTTTATTTGTCTACTAAAACACTTAGTAATTCAGACATTAAAGTTTGACATTTTTTTTTTCAATTGAAGCTCCACAATGCTTACTTAAGTCTTTAAGTACATGTTTTCCAATTATAACAAGTATGTGCATGTATTTCATGCAAGGCTTTGACATTCGGACAAAACTCGCTCGAGGATTTAAACTGTAATTATGGTATTTGATTATACTTAATTTCAATTTCTTTAAATCAAATACAAATCTTTATTGAGTGTTCTTCTCTCCTATCTTTGTTTAATGGTTGAGAAATTATGTTTTTTATAGATGATAGACAGTCCCTATTCTTATGCCCTAGACTAATGCAGCGTAATTGGTAATCACTACGTGTTGCTCAAAGTGTTCATTCATTTAATAAAAAATACAGTCCTTTGAATTGCCAAGTGGTTATGGAAAGCAAAAATTGTTCGTCATAACTCTGCAGGGGATGATTTTAACACTGTTATATCGCTTGGTAATTCCACTTACGTGTAATAAGTGTTACTGATTCGTTCAACGAATCACAATTTAAGTTTGACGATAATTGTTTCTTATTGGCTTTCGATATATGTTTTTCTAGTGAGTAACAATAAGAAAACGCAAGCGTACAGCCAATTATGCTTAGCGCAGACATTTCCATCAATATAAAACTCTCTGTATGCAAACATTTCTCCCTCCTGTTCGCTAAAATCATCTTAAACAGTTGAATATTGGCTGCAGAAAGTAAACGTCTACCCAATAATCTCGCAATTGGAAAGGGTAATTGGTAAAACGTCATTCTTAAAATTCCTTTATATCTACCGTTGGTGACATTATGGAAACATCAACTTTGGTCACAATTATGTTACCTTTGGATGAAAATGAGAACCAAACAAGCGAGTTCAGCATGACTTTGATAACATGGATCATTTATATCGTTCTTGGAACTATTGGTGTTTTGGGTAACGGGCTGGTCCTGTTTGTTATCGCCAACGTCAGGGAGTTACGCGATATCACCAACCTTTTCATCGCCAACCAATCTCTGATTGATTTCTGCGGATCGGCTTGCCTCCTGATCTTCTTTGTCGTCCCACATCCACCGATGCCCGAAAATAGCCCCATCATCGCTAGGGCGCTCTGTGCTGTCTGGTACACCCAGACGATATTTTGGGCGGTAAATTTTGCTTCTACCATCAACCTGACGATTATCTCTCTTGAAAGATTGTACGCGGTTCGCTATCCGATTCACTATAGGTCGAAAATTAACACTAGCAGAGCAGCAGCCATTGCCTTCATTCCTTGGCTGATGGGATCCAGTTTTATGATATACCTGCCCGCTATAACCCGAGTAGAAAACCAGCAATGCAAGAGATTCCTTTGGCCTAATGATACTGCACAAATGGCAGTAGGAGTCCTGACGTTTCTGTTCTTCTTCTTGTTACCTCTCGCCATAATGTCCACCGTCTACATCAACATTGCGAAGACGCTTCGCCAAACGGTCAGCAAAAAGTTCGATAAAAGTCCTAATCCGCAGACGGTGAAACCTGAGTTACCCAGTCACCGGGAAAACGCGCGCAAAAATGTTATCAAAACCATGTTCATAGTGTGTCTTTGCTGTATCCTCTGCTGGGCACCATCGCAATTATTCTACTTCTACTACTGCCTGGGTGGCAACGTTGATATAAACGGCATAATAAACACCATCAACATCTGTATCGCATTCACCAATCTTTGTATTAATCCATTTATTTACACCTTCAAGTACCACAAATTCCAAAGAGGTTTGCGGGAAATATTTTGTCGACGTAAGAAAAAGAATTCTTCTACATCTAAAATAGATTTGGCTGCAACCTTGTAATTGAACTGCTACTGGGCCTCACAAAAACAAAGGTATGCCGCATGTATTTGATTTTAATGTGGAAGACAGGTACTCATGTTAATCAATTTAATATGATATCAGATAATGTACTATTTGACATTTACAACTTTCACTGATTTCGTTTATAGCATTAGGATAAGGTGGAGTGAAGTAGAAGTAGTAAAGTCGAAATACTATCAAGTTGAAAAGTTTCAAAACAAACAGGAAATCCCGTAACATGGTCAGAATGAAAAGAATCCATATGCCACTCCCATAATAGATACAAATGGACACCACTAATAATAAAGAAAATTAAGTTATCTAGACAACTGGAAATCACGTGAGAATGATCAATTTCGATCTTGATTATTTTGTGTACTAAAGATGAGCTCGTTGAGAATAAGTTTGTAACTTGCAAAGAACTGTGGAAAGTAAACGTAAGTTTTCATAAAATTAAGGCTAATTAGTATTCAAACTGCATGAAGCGTTGTTCAGGGGGTTTTAGTTTTATGTGACCTGTCACCACGATACCCTGATAAAGTCGCACACCCCAAAGTTAAGGAAAGTTGAAAATAATGTAGCTAGGATGTAAAATATGAAAGTGAAGTGTCTTCAAAAATCAAAAGTTGTATGTCCTTCACATGTTGCAACAGTTTGAATATTCATATTTTACACCCAAAGTATATTTCTTTCTTGTTTTATGTTTTATAAGATGTGCGACTTTATTAGGGTACCGTCGTGACAGGTCACTTATAGTCTGGCTTCCAGACGTGACGCAGTTACCCTCTACCGAATACTGAATACCCGTTGATCAAAGGTAAAGTGGATCACAAGGATGCACCGGTAAAGCTAGACCAGTGCCGTTATTACCTCCAATCCGGTGGCCTCTACAACGTTCATCAATCACAGTATGAAAACTACAGTCTGCGTCTGGTATCCAGACTTTACATTCAACTTGAACGAAGGGTCAATATCCGTATGACTCAATATCTATATTTAACACATTACAGGGTGCATAATATTTTAAATATTGAACACTTTCACATGCTTTTTAGCTTGGCCAATGTACGCAAAATGTTGTGGTGGGCAAAGCAAGGACTCAATATCTAAAATTGTTACAACAATTTCAAAAAGAACCAGCCAGTTTATTGGCAGTAACAAAGTTTTGCCAAATTATATTAACATAAGTGGTAGTTGCTAAAAATTGATATTTTTTTTAAAAAAATTTTCAGGAAAATAGTTTTTTATTTCAATTCTAGCAAAATAATGGGGAGGGGGAAATCTGGACATAGTCAAACCATTTTCAATAAATCATTGTAACCATGTAGAAAAAATAAAACTTTATCATGTGAATTTAATTCATGAAATTAATTCTAGTGTATTTTATACATTTAGTTTCCAAACGTTTACACTCTTTTTATCAATTGCCTATTGTGGGTCTTGATTTAGCACAAAGAAGGTGAAACACCGGCGTGATGGTCTAGTGGTTAGGTGCGTACCGCCTCACGTCGGGAGGGTCACGGGTTCGAGCCCTTGCCCGGTCATATCAAAGACTTTTTAAAATGGTACCTTCTGCTTTTTAGCCAGAAACTCGGTATTCTAAAATTAGAAGGGTAATAGTAACATTTCTGTCATGCAGGGCCCGCTAGTAGAGCAGTCTCTTTGACTGACGTGGCTACTTGGGTAAATAGGACGTTATTATTTA
>JZLH01S0370973.1:0-12687 GCA_001188425.1 Eucidaris tribuloides
AATTCCTGCGTCATCTTTTTAAAGTCAGAATTGGCTTTCTTGAACTCCTCCTTTGAAGCACTAACTTCTTTTTTCAATAAATGCCGCACCTGGTTCCAACATCAACACATATAATAATGTTCTCCTGGAGCGTAACATGGGGGATTGTTGAATACGATACTTAACCTCCTACAGCAGGTGTGCCTTCATACGAACTTTAAATACATTTTGTAAGCCTGATTTTAGGGCAGAAGTTTTGTGCAGGAATTTCTGAAGTTCATCTACAGGTACACGGGGTGTAAAAGTTATTGTGTTAAATTTTGAAACCCATAAATTACTGATATGGTGTCATTAAAAGTCAATACAATTCTGTCTAATGAGTCAATTCTTTCCATTGATCAACAACTTCTGTTAGTTCGTTATTAGCAAAATTAATCTATAGCCTTTGAAATCTTGGTAAGGCAACTTCCAATTCTATATATCCATACAACTAGACCAAAAAAGACTGAGACAAGAAATGGTCACAATTCAATGTGATTGCATTCCATGGCAAGTAAAAATCCTCCTTGGGGATACGATTTGACTTGTGTGACTGCAGTGTAACATTGCGGCATGACCACTATGTCCCCTCCGAGATTCCAGCAGACTGCCCGGAGCCTAGGGGTGTAGCATAGCAGCATCAAACTGTACCAGGCCAAACACAAGACAGACACCAACTACTGAATAAATACCCACATCTATCATTTGGTTATTCTGGAGAGCTTGGAGCCTCATATCTGAAACAATAGATACTGTGGAATATGTGAAAGGGGAAGGGGCATGCAGGAGCAGTGCCAGGGTAAAATCTTAGGGAGGGCAATTAGGGGGTAGGCATGGAAATGTCCAAAAGACATAAATTTCATGAATGACTCTGCAAAACCCATGATTTTCTGTATTTTCAAAATTTTAGAGGGACTGCCATCACCTCTGCCCCCTGTGGCACCACTGGGGGGGGGGGTGCTTACAATATGGGAATGTGCCGTCAACATGGGTCACTTTTTCACAAGAAATCCCTAAATATGGGTGTATGTTTTTGCATGAAATCTCTAAACATGAGTTGACATTTTACCAGATATCCCTAAACATGGGTTTATGTTTTTGCAAGAAAAATCCTCCAAATGGAAATTCCTTTTCTTAAAATTTGCCCCTGAAAACAGGTTTGGTGTTCAAGGTCTAGGCCTAATGCCCACTTGTGACCTACTTATTGATTCACTGAATAGTTGTCCCCTGTGGCAAATAGCAATAGTCTGCTTGGTCTGGTAGACAGCTGAGGAAACACTCATCTTCCATCTTTTAGCTGCCCAAGATCTGTGTTATGAAGATTATATAGGCGTTAGAGGATATTACTGCAAATGCAATTGCTATAAAAATTGCAGGGATGGATATTTCTTCTGTATTTAGCACCAAATTAGAACTTGTTTGGATCCAGTAGATGGAAATTCACCATAAAAAAGAGCTACAGTGTAATGCTCATATATAATTCAGCGTTCCCGGTTAACAGTAGCCCGCCAGCCAATGGCTAGCAAAAATCACGGCGATCTAGCCAAAATCTAAAGTAACTACTCCACAGGGCTAGCCAAAATATTACTTTAGTGTCGCATGAAACATTATGAATTATTATCTAAATGGGGGGTTTCAAGCGCAGTGATATTATCGCGTATCCCGCGCGCAAAGGAATGTGCGTATACGTGCTGCCGTGAGACGCGTGTGATATCGAAAATATCATACGCTGATGAAAAAATATCAGATACATCCGGGTACTTTTGTATTTATTTACCAGTTTATCTAGTTTTCCACACAAATAACGTATTATAAAATCAACCATTTCCCCCCAGAAATCATCCTATTACGGAGCCTGATCAGTTTGTCACGGACGGACATTTAACAAATTCTGAAAGTTTAAGGGCTTGTAAAAATTAAGTAGTAAAATTCGTCAAGTTTGTGTATGGTTCATTGTAAAGAGTATCACTGAAATTGTTAAATGTTTATAGAATTTCATTGCCATGGCTACCTACTAAAGATAGAATCCATTAAATATTCAATGTCACGGACGGACAGGATAGAAATGGGTTTCTACACTTGTCAGTGATCTTTTGCTCTTTCTATCTAAACGAAACAATGCTGACAATTTTTTTTCATTGCAGATGTTAGTCTAATAAGTTGACTTCCCTGACATATGTATATAATATTGAAACAAGCAGTAACTTTTACTAGAACGACAAAAAGTTTTGTCACGGACGGACACATCCAGTGTTACGGACGGACATTTTTTTGTGCACAAATGGGCATTATCCCAATTAAAATTTATATTTCAGCCGCAGATTCCAGTATTCACATCACTAATAAACTTGAAAAGATGAATAAACTAGAAATTTTGTGTGTCCACAGGACACAGATGCCCCAGCTATAATGCAGTCAGTAAGCATTTCTTATTGAGTGTGTGGACACCATTTTGCATTAGCTGTGACCTTTGACCTTTGAATTGCAGACTGCCAACTTAAACTTGACTTGTATTTTAGTGTCATCTACCTACATACCACATTTTTGAAATTCTGTCAATATTTTATCAAGTTATCACTCCCAAAACCATTTTGCACTATAATGAGCTGTGACCATCTGACCTTTTACCTGCAGACTCCAAATTCGAACTTGACTTGTATTTTATTGTCATCTGTGTACATTCCAAACATTTTTAAATTCGCGTGAATATTTATTCAAGTTATATCCACAGAAACCAATCTGCATATATAATGGGCTGTGACCTTTGACCTTGGATTGCGGACTCCAAATTCGAACATTACCTGTATTTTAGTGTGATCGAGCCCACACACCAAAATATTTAAAATTGTCAAATATTTTTTAAGTTATCATGAGGAATCAAATTAGAGGGACAGACGCGACTCTAACGGGGCAACGCTTAATGGCCCCTCGAGACTTGTCTGCGTGGGCATGAAACACTTGTATGTGAGTGTGTGTTGGGGGAGGTTTTATTTGGGGGTTATTTATGAATTACAATACCATTTATTGGATTTATGTAATGAAATATCTCCACAAACTGATAAAACACTTTTACAAAATCATTGAATAAGAAATCCCTATTGTACCGATTGCTGTTAATGCAAATGTCCGTCCGTGGACAAAATTGTGTCCGTCCGTGACAATATTCAAATTCATATTTAGCATATGATATTTAATTGATCTGGGTTTCATACATACACATTATAGGTCTTTTGGCTAGGAGATAGCTCAGCATGTTTTTGTTTAAATTTATTACTCCAGCAATAGAACAAAAAACTTTTAAATTTTCTTTCTGTCACGGACGGACAAATTTGCATAAACTTGAATAGAAAAATGCGGTTTGACCATTATTGTACAAATATTTCACAATCTTTTTCTACATTTTAGCAAACTGGTGTTTCATCTATAATTATTTGCAAACAAAACAAAAGACAATCTAATGATTGTCAAAATAGGACCAAATCAATATTTCTCAAAAGTGTCCGTCCGTGACAGCAGTGTTCAACACCCCTATTCGAAAGTGAGTCATTCCAGTCGCTTTCCGGACTTTACCAAGTAAAACAAATATATGTTTTAGTAACTTTAGATATCAATGAAAGATCCGACAGTGATTACATCATAAGAATATCAAAATGAATTTTTTACCCCAATGCTCACTTTAACCGATCAGGCTCTACGTTACTTCTGTATAATGTGCTTGCCTTGCTTAATAATTTACTAAATTATAGAGGAAGATGTGATTTATGTCAAATAAGAATAACAAGTTGTCAGACGAAGAATCAAATCAGTGCGGGCAGTGGTCGCCATTGAAAGACTCGATGATTTGTACAGAATTTCATTAAATTCTAATTTTGATAATTTTCAAGAGGATTTAGATAATAATGATAATATTGGATGGCTTGTACTCCTTATGAAAATATCGGACTCGTCTGCGACTCATCCGATATTTGTCACAAGTTGTACAATGTTTTCTTGTGTCCACCTCAAAGCCATCCAATATTAGATAAATATCTTCAATTTTGGGTGGGCGGGCTAGTCAGAATTCTGGAGGACTACCCAAAATTTAATCTAACTAGTCCATCTGGCTGTTTTGAACAAACTAAAGCATGACCCCTGTAATTCAAATGCAACTTGAATTTGCTGCATGGATGTATTGTTTTTTGTTCTTTCTTTTCCTTATCGCTAGACCTGTAAATATATTATAGCTATAGCTACAGTAGAACAGCGCACATCAATATAGGCAGAAAACTTGCTGGTCATGCATGTGATATTGTGCCCATTTTATTTTCTCAATATCAAAGTTACGATATACTTGCAGGTATTCATTTTTATAGGTGTAGTGCCAAAGCACATTTAAACTGGTCTAAATTACAAACTTCATTGTGTGATTAAAGGAGATGTGTTACAAAAGAAGTAAGTACTGGTACAACCATGTATATTCCCTATAGAATTCGGACCTCTCGCCGATTTGGAGTACTTTTTGCTGAGGACCATGCTGCCAAATATATAAACTCTCTTTGTCGTCTGCATGAACATTAATATTTGATTGTGATAATTTTGTTTGTACCATTCCATATTGTGTAAGCTTTTTATTGCCAACGTTCAGCATCTTTTATCTACTGGTGTAATGCGAAGGTCTAGCTGTGACAAAACGAACCTGGGTCATCAGAAAATCAGTCCATTATGTACCTTTCAAGTCCTCTAAACACAACGCTCGTTCTGCCATATTTAATGATTAATAAGTTATGCCCGGTGCTTGTAATTTATGTCATCTTTTATGGTGATGAATTGGTTTGAAATACATACTTGTACCAGAAGGTTTTTTGTTGCAGTATCAAACAAATTGTTCATATTTTTCTGAAGTGTTCATAAGGTACCTTCAATACTTTGTATTGTAATTTGTCATGAATGACAAGAAAGAAAAATGTTAGAATTCATCACTTCAAAAAGCCTTTGTACACAAAAGTATGTGTTCAGTAATTGTTGTGCAATAAAAAGTTAAATTGCTGCCATGGATGAACATACGTGTATATGTAAAATGATCAATGGAACAATTGTAGAATTTACCATGCAGAATAACCATAGCCTGCACCCCTTCAAGGATAGTAGAAATCATCCAGAAACAACAATTCAACAATGAAGATGAAATGACACAGCATAAATATGGCCTAATATTGCAGTGTACAATAGATGTAGGTACATGTGGCAGAACAAATATGAATGTTATTATTTTAAAGCCAAAGTATAGTTCTGGTTGACAAATTTTTTATCAGTCTTTCACAAAATATTGTATGTAAACCTACCAAAAATTATGAATAAGATACCATGTTTTCAAATGATTAGCAAGCAGATATCACTACATACATTAACTATGTTGAAATGTTTTCATTTGTAATTAATTTCTCAACAAAAGTGAACGTTTCAGAGTGTTCAGCCATGTGATTTATAGTAAGTAGGCCTACATTAACCCATTGAGGAGAGTTTGATTTTGCTCTAATACATTTCCCATATCGCTATGAGATATCCCATGTCTAGTCATCAATGAGTTAAAAGATCAAGGAAATGAAATAAATTAAAATTCCCTTTTTACAACTTATTTTCAATACATGTAGGCCTATAAAAATTATATACACTTCCTTTGACCTTACAACAGTGTCATTGATTCAGATCTTGAAGTAAAAAGAGATAAAGTGAACAAAACTTTTGATTGTTGAAAGAATGAAATGCCTGTTATAGTATCTACCTTAAGGATGAACTGTTGCATGCCTTCACCATTAAGTCTGTACAGATTCTTTGAGAATCGTCATCTATATTAGTCCAGGAGTGTTCAGAATGAATTGATATTTTTTTTTCAATAGATTGGTTAAAGGTATTGGCTAACATTTACCACAGTTAAAAAATCTGAGCCGCATGATTCCCCATGCTACCAGTGTCTTTGATGAGGTCTAAAAATGAAGCCCTGAAAAAATTGTATTTCAAAATGATTATTTAGTGCTTTAAAAAAGTGAAAATCGTAAGTTGACCAGATTCACTTGCCCATTTCCTCCCATAGACCTAGGTTAATAAAACTCGCCCCGAGTTTTATTGTTTATTCATGTATAACTTGCCATTGGCAGTGTAACGTTACTTTCCAAACTTTTGTATTCTAAGGTGTTTATTTGTCCATTTGAACACTACTATGTAGCTCAGATATCAAAGTTTGACAATTTTTTAAATTGAAGCTCCACAATGTTAGCCTATCACTTTAATAATGTTCAGGATTTGTGCATAAGTTATCAAGCCATGCATTCATTCAGTATTTCAAAATGTGTTTTGTTTTACACCTTTGAGACATGCCGCTTTGAACTTCAAATGGTAGCCTTATGAACCTCCCGCGTTCTGACCTGTCTGTGTCCCCTGCTTGACTTGTCTCCTGTCAAGATCATAGACTGCACATTTCAGTCATTGTCCATCAGCAGATAGGCAGAGACTACAAAACAATCAGAGAGGCAGTCTGGTGTATTAAATTATTTTCATCAAGTACCAATGTTCTACTTACAGAATGTATGTGAGTACATACATGTATAGTCAAATGGGAATTGAGCTTTAGAAGTTTATTTGTTGCAAAGAAAGTGTAGAGGAACCAAGCCTTTTTATTTAATAATGATTCTGCAAAAATTGTTAGGCAAGTTATTTACCTCTTCCTATCAAGCAAGCAAGCAATAAACTTGTTCTTATTTTCAGAGCAAAACCCTAGCAAACTGAATTAATTTTAGACTATTACATATTGGTTGAAAATTGAACATGAAAATGCCTAATGGTAGGATTTATGACAAACAAGCATGAACTATTGCTTATTGCATTTGTAACTAATGCTGAAGTGTAATGGTACACACTCCCACAGTTGATATTAAGAGATTCCAAACAAGAAGTCCATTTATTGGACATGACAAGAGTCAAAGCTCCTTGAGAACTCTTCCCAATGGACTTCTCAGGGACAAAATAAGCATTGTCAAGTATCTAGGTAACATAAGTACTGGTATTGAAGTTTCCACTTTGTTACTATGGAGACAGAAGAATACATCCAAATTTTTGTGGAACTGTCAACTGTGTACCTCTGACTAGCTTGAGCTAAAATAAATTATTGAAATTGATGATTGAGAGGAAAACGGCATTTCCGTGTACTTGTTTGTCATTTTCATGAACACGTCACCGTTTCTTGAACAAATGTGCTATTTGTGTTTAAAGTTGTGTTCAGTATGCAGTTCTTTTGACACTTTACTGTTAGCAGAACTGTTCCTTCATTGACACATTTCCAGGATTTAATTTACAAATATTTCAGCATAAAAACTGATCAAACTTCACTCAAGCTGGCCCTTTAGTTGTCACTCATTTCTTTGTGGATTATGTTCCTTCTAAAACGCTTAAATTGGAAAATACTGACCAGCCTGACTGACTTTGTGAAACAAGTAGGCCTGTACATAATGTACCTGAAAGAAATTTATCATATCAATCTTTCAGAAAGTGTATTTATGTTTCAAATTAAATGAAAGTTTAGAGTAATTATCCTTGTACTTCAATCTTATTTTTAGCTTTCATTTTTATCATGTTGCATTTTTCTGTATCATACATGTACATGTAGATTATAATATGTCACTTTTCTTCTGAAGTATACAGAGAAGTGATAAAGGCTATTTTCATGTAAAGTTGGTGAGCATTTCTGTATAATTATGTTGATATAAAAGTAGTATCTCCTCACAACTGAAGTACATGTAAACAAGTAAATGTTGCAAGTTTTAACTTTCCCATACACATTTTACATGGATCCAATTAAATCATTTCTGTATCACTGAAAGTATACCATTCTGAGTTTGGAAAAGCAACTGGGTGTTTGGAGCAGATTCTGGAATGGAGAGGGGGAGGGGTGGATGTCACCAGCTCTTCCCCCTCCAAAGTGTGCCAATGGCTTGGTCTTCATTTTAGACATTCTGGAGCAACTGCAGCTTCTATGATTTCAGACATAAACCTATCTAAAATATTACAGTGCGTCAAACAATTCTCCCCCAGTCCACCCTCAGCCACCTCCCCCCCCCCCCATCAACTGATATCACAGAGGGCGTGATGAATATGCTGCCACTGAAGCATGAAATGTACATGTAAAGTCATTACGTTCAAGCATTGACACAGCACGTGTATAGGTATGTTTGATATATGCGTGTATCATGTTATGTGTGTGCACACAGGACATTTGTTGTAAACTTGACGTTTTTCTTTTACAATTTGTTCTTAATTTTATCCGTACAGTGTACCAAATTTTTTCTTACAGTATACCATAATTCATCAGAATTATTTATGATATTAAATTGAGAACTCTTTATTAAGAATTCCTTGTACTGAGCCTGTGGGTGGGAATGATAAAGATTCCAGATTTATGTAAAATGTCACATAGGGACACACACATTTACATATATGTACCCACAAATATAGCACACATTCACTTGCAAGCACACACACACACACACATGTACATACAGACCTACAAAGTACACACCGACACATACTCAAAGCATGGAAGTAGAGGTGCATGATGACGTGCATGTTGGAACATTACATTCTGTACAAAAAGACCCATTTGGGTGGAACTAGGTTGTGAGAGGCAGGTTTATCCTTACACCAAAAAAAAAGGAAAATTTTGAAATAGAATTTCAGAATCTAACCATAACCCTAACTGTAGACTTTGCTCTTTTTGGCAAAACTTAATTATTTTGTTTTATTTTCACTCATTTGTTCTTTCAATTTACAGCTTACTCACTATTTTATTGGCCAGTTTGATTGAATTGTCTAGTGGCTCATCATTTTGCAAAGCATGTATACAGAACTTTTCAATTGTAAACTTAAAATATTAAGTTTGAGTGTGTATGTGTGGGGGAGGGGGGGGGGGGGACTCATCATCAAGTGTGTTTTCAGTGATTTTTGTTTTGTTTTGTTTGCTTTCCAATTGCAAACTATACACTTAATAAGTGCCAATGTTTCTGCAAACATTAGATTATAGCAGCTACTTCAAGACTTGCAACAAGACAGGATACTAACCTGGATACTAGTAGGGGGATATGGATAAGAGATTGATATTAAGTTAGTTATTAAAAGTACAATTTTGTAGTCTAGACATGGTGGTCTTATCAAATAAAGTAAACACTTTACATCAAGGTGGTCACATATGTAAGGGTAGAGGTATGGGCGGAAATCATTCTCAAAACATGCGGGGGACACCATCATTTTTGCCTTCCATTTTTTTTCCCCCTGCCAAACAGTATCTGACAAGCGGGGGCGGGGGCGATGATGCCAAGAAACATTTTTGCCAAAAATATTTTTCCCTGGCGAACAGCCAGCCAAATGTATCCGATCAACAAGGCCACATTTCGAAAACCAGTAACATGATTTATTAAAAGACCAAAATTGTGGTGGTGGTGGGGGGGGGACATATTTGATATTGTGTCCTCCGCCTGTCAATTTGTTGGGAGGGGGGACACATCCCCCACGGTAAGTTAATGCAGGAAATCTTGTTAAAGTGTTAGTTTTTATTTAGGCCATGGAGGTAGTCGGCCTACGCACTTCAGATCAGCACTTGTAAAATTTATACATGACTTACAGTAGATGTATGTACATGACTGTCAGGCATTTATGGAATTCAAGTGCAATTGTAGGTTCCACTCTATTTATAATTGTTTACAGCAAGAAGTTGGTTACAGTTCACTTGGCATGGTGAATGAATTCGTTAGAGCATGGATCTGCAAACATAAGACCAATAGCCAGAAAAGCTAGGGATAGTTACAATTTCATTTGTGCCATTTCAATAATAAATAAACAAGCAAACAGACAAAAAAAAAAAACTTAATCCCCCAAAATTCTTGAAAATTTTGAATTAAAATTACACATTCCTACTCTTAGTTCATGTACAAAGCTGAACCCCAGTCCATAGTTGGCTTCATGGAACACATCGATGGATGAAACAGAGTGGAATCTAATACTGACCTACAAATTTACAGTTGGTAATTACAATGCTAGACTGTATAAACTACATGTAGTACAGGCACAGCCTGTTGATTATTACTGCTGCAAGGTATAAAAACAGCAATTATGGATACAGTCCATAGTCATATTGAATGTCCAAACCTTTTCTGTTGGTGTACTGCATATGGTAGTATATTTTTAAAATTACTCATTCAGTATTTTAGGTGCTATACATGGATTTGTATGCAAATGACAGCTACTTATTATTTTTTTTTAACATTGATTAAAAATTAGTAAAAAAAATTACAGGCAATTCTATAGGGATATATTTAGATCTAGTGCTACCAATGCTATAGTTTTTCATAGTGATCACACGGTGGTGGGGTGGGGGTCATTAGAATTTGTAGTGTGGCACATTCCCTATGCCATGCACATTATGAGCTAGGCACGTCACTACCACTGAATAGCAATGCAATTATACAGTGCGTCTCAAAAAAATTTGTGCAAGTGAAAGCGCCGTTTTTGGCACCCATGAAGTACTCTTGTGAAATGATCTTAAAGGCATTGTATAACAATGTTTCCAGTTTTAAAAAATCTGAGCTGCATGATTCCCCATGCTACCAGTATCTCTGACATGGTCTTAAAATGAAGCCCTGAAAAAATTGCAGTTTAAAACGATCATTAAGTGCCTTAAAAAAGTAAAAATCATTGAGAGACCATTTCAGCTTTCCCCCATAGACTGCTGTGTTGCAGAATTTTCTATCGCCTGATAGGAAATTAATTTGCCAATTTGAATCTGCACATTTTGTACTAGTGACAGCATAACTGTTCAAACTTGTGTGATCTAAGGTGTTTGTCCATTTAAACACTGTCAGATATGTCAGATAGCAAAGTTTGACAATTATTTAAACGTGTCCTCCACAGTGTTATATAGCGTCTTGTCTTAGCTTTAAAATACTGTTTGTTTTGTTCAATTTGCTTGTTTTAATCTGGAGATATGCATAATTAAATACAAAAGTGTAAAATCACAATTGTGCCACTTTTACTTAAGTCCATATAAAAGTGGCACAATTGTGATCTCACTCTTGAGAGTCAAACAAGCAAATTGAACAGAACAAATGGTATTTGAAAGCTGAGACTTTGCCCTTGACATTGATGTAGCCATTATGTCACAACAGTATTTATTTTTGTCTCAGATGGCGCTTTTAACTTGCACAGTTTTTTTTTTAGACACGCTGTATATTTCAGAAATTCAGAAGGATTTGTCAGTTAATTACATTAACTCTATGTGTTGCATTGTGTCCTACCCATTACTCTGAGTAACAGAAAGTAGGGCTGTCTACTACCTGTAGCCATGGCGACAAAAATAGAAAACAGAAAGCTTTTCAACATGAACATCAGGCCTGAGGGAATTATATACTACATAAATAGTTACTGAGGAATAGTCAGCGTGTGTGACTGATGTATCTACATGTATATCTATATATGGTTTAACAGAAGAGCTATGAGTTCAACTCATTAATTAGACTTTGCTCAAGTCACTGACACTCACTGTATGATTTTATTTAGTGAGTCAAAATAGAATCTGTGCCTGATGAGTAATGGACAAGTAAAATGTGTAAAAGCCAGAAGTACAGTAAATAGTTCCATTTATTTCACAATTATCTTAAAGGCATTGTATAACATTGTTTCCAAAAAATCTGAGCTGCTCAATTCCCCACACTAACAATGTCTTTGATAAGGTCTAAAATTGAAGCCCTGAAAAAAATGCAGAACTGTCAAAACGATCATTCCTGTGGTTTTAAAAAGTGAAAATCATTGAGCAACCATTCCACTCCCCCCCCCCCTTAGACTACTGTGTTGCAGAATTTTCATCAGCCAACATTAATACATGTGCCAATTTTTTATCGGTATGTATTTTATGTGTTGCAGTATAACTGAAGTTTTGTGTTCTAGAGTGTTTATTTGTCCATTCAAACACTGTCAGATAGCAAAGTTTGACATTTTTTTAACCGTTTACTCGCTACAGTCAACTTCAGTCACCACGGCTGGCTCACTGCTGTCAACCAGAGTTGAATCGTCCCACAATGAACAAAGAAATAGTCCTATTTAATTGTCGAGAACAATGTATTTCCTGTTGATCATCATTCATGGAGGTACTGCACCGTTCCCCCAGTACTGAACAGATACGTTATTTCTGTCGAAGTACATCGGTGACCTCATGCATGGAATGCACCTCGTTTGCAATAACACTGTTCAGTTGGGGGGATCTGAATCAGCAGCCTGTATGCATAAATGCCACAGGACAAAGATTACAATGGCACTTCACAATGTTTTATCATGTAGGTTGTCTGTAACACATTACATGCAAATTAAGTCACAAGAGAGTTATGTATTCCTCAGTTTCTATGCTCTTCTTAATAACAAATTTTTTTAATGCTTGTTCGCTTACCGGCTTTCCAGCACGACAGGAAACAACTTAAACTTTGCATCAATATTTACAAGTTTTTATGTTGATGTTGGTTACTTTCACTTACGTGGTTTTTGACTGATGAAGCAAATAACGTGCTAGGATGTTTACCAAACTAGAAGTACTCCTGTTCAGGTTTGGATCCATGTTTGTTTTGCCTGTAATTTTCCTAAACAGAAAAAAAAAAGAAA